>BQNB010209456.1:0-10337 GCA_026074375.1 Tanacetum coccineum
AATTAAACTTATATCAACAATTTTTGAAGTATGGTCGATATCAATAATTTTAGTCATAGTTCAAATTTATACTTAAATTTTCTAAAAAGAAATTTTCTCTATATCATGGTAATGTTTTATGTAAAAAAAATGAAAAATGAGGTAATAATAATAATAAAAACTGTGGGCTAATAAAAGTTTACTGCATCTTGCCGACTCACAACCGATGTTGCAGCCTTTTAAAGAAGGCCCATAGTGACAATAATATAGGCTCTGACTATTTTCAAATGACGTAGAACGGCCGAGTGTTGGCTACAACGTCGGAAGATTTTCCAGATCCTATTCATTAGTTTAAAGGATGTGTAATTATATTAAGTGTAGTAAATGTGATTTAATAATTATATGTAAAATTTCTTTTTCTTAAATTTAAATATGCTTTTGAACTAAGACTATTTCGTTTTAAGTTGTGATTTTATGTATATACGGGAAATCCAAAGGTGTTGAAACCGAAGGTCCGTGAGTCCCGATACTAGTCTCTGTGGGGTGTCAAAAGCCTGGTCACTTAGCCGCAAGGTTGGGATGTGCCAAGACGAAAGTCGCTACATGGGATGATCTTGCCTTCAAACTCATTACTTTTGGGTGGAACGTGAAGCATATAAATTTTGCAAAACGTTGATCCATGGTTGAAATTCGAAATGGCACATTCACCTAAGATATAATAATTGTCGGGAGTGAAAAGTTTCACAAGTTACAAATATGAGTAGTGTTAGCATCTTTACTTGTATTTAACGGTGATTTCGTTTTAAGCTTGGTTTGGAATAAGTGAAAAGTCGGGAACGATGAATTTATTCTTTTTGGGGCATTTTAGGATTGAAATGCGTCTTGTTCTATGACCCTAAAGTTATAAAAATAACTAAAGTCCATACGTTCTAGTTAGTTGCTAAAAAGAAAAGCATGAAAAGTACAAAAAAATGAGAAAAAGAAAAAAAAATTAATAAAAAAATATGTGTAGGAATAAGTGTAAATATTTAAAAATGGTCAAAACGGGACTTTTCAAAGCTATTGATTCTTTAATTCCCCTTGATGAACACTTAGCTAGTTTTTGAGGTAATTAGTCGAGGGGGATTAAGATTCTTGGTTTTCTTAAGAGTTTACTTGTAGCATTGCGTGAGGACACGGCAATAGTTTAGTATGGGGGATTTTGGTATGTGCTTACATACACATACCTTTTACCTAATAAAACGAGCTTAAATGACTAAAAATGTACGGAAAATACAATGTATATGCTTGTTTTTGTGATTGTGTATGTGCAGGTAACGAATATCAAGAAAAGGACAAAACAAAGGCAAAACCAGACGAAACCGAGTACGCCATTGGATAGAGCTCGAGACTACAAGTCTAACGATGCCTTCATCTTTTATTGGGTCTGCCCGACACCACTTAGGTGGGTCGGACCGACCCACACGTATTAAAGACCAAAGGACACAACAAATAAAAAAAATTCGGTCCATGATTTTTATGCAAGCCGCAAGAGATATACTATCCCACATTTTAAAAGTTAAGATATAGCCCAATTGAAGATTTGTTGCAATTGAAGATATATATGAATTTAAAAAAAGTGGGTGAGTCACGTGCTCAAGAAATTAATTCAAATGAGCCATGTGCTTCTCCACTAGTGATGGAATGGGCAAATGATAGGAAGCCACGTGGCGAACAATTCTTTATATCTCAAAGTGCAATCGGGAGAAACACAAAAAGGATCAATGAATGTGAATGAATGCGTGGGAGATAAGCTTTGACATTGACCACGTGTAGGCAAGGTGTTGGAGGATCAGGTCCTATGAAAGGTACGAGGTAGTGTCCAACGCTAAGGTTACTTCCAGGAAATTTCGTGCCTCAATCAAAATGTCCAACATACCCTTTGATCTTGGACTTTAATTGGATGACTCGATGATAGACAAAAATGCCCTCAACCAACTTTGGGATATATAATGTACATGCAGCAGTTGTAGAGGAGTTTTTTTTAATAGCTTAGTTTAATTTTTAGAACACTCTCAAAATATTTAGCTTATTTTTGTAACTTCTTTCAGCTTATTTACTATTTGGTTCCAGCTTATTTAGTCTTTTTGTAATAAGATCTTTTTACTTGTTAAGGAAGATTTGTCTTATGAAGATTTTCAGTTTTGCTTATTCTATTTTCTAAGCTTATTAGATTGTGAAAAAGGATGCGATGAGTTTCTAGCTTGGCTTATTTATAAGTCTAAGTCATCTTTGAAAATCGAATAGCTTAAACTTGTAGTTTTAAAGATTATTGTTTTGTTTTGCTTATTATTGTTCTAGCTCGATTCGTATAACATAAAAAGTACGTTGAGCTTATAAATCTACGGCTTTATTTATAAGCCTAGTAACTTAAGATCCGAAGAGCTTGTTACTAAAAACTCATCTTATTCGGTCTCGGAAGTGGTTTGGGTTGCTTATTATCTGTCTTATTCGGTTGTTTTTACTCTAGATCTTTAGCTCGATTCGAAAAAAGCAATAAGGGAGCAATGAACTTGGTTGAAGGGTCGGCTTATTTATAACTCTTCGACTACCTTATTCTCTTCGATAAGTTATTAAGGGGATGAGGATAGATGAAGGAGGAGAAAGAGGGAGAGGAATGAGAGTAGGAAGAATGATAAAAAAAGAAAAGAAAGGAAGAGAGGGGGAGAAGAGAAAAAGGAAAGATGAAAAGAGAGGAAGAGATAGTGTGAGGAAGGGAGAAGGGGGGGGAAGAAAAGAGTGGGGAGCAAAAAAAGAAGAGGAGAGGAAGGTGAACTTGTTACCTTATTCTAATTTTTTTGTTTCAAAAGGTTAATCAAGTTTCAATAATTATATTATCGTGGTGAGCTTATTCGTGAATCCTTTGCGACTGGTTTTAGAAGTTAAAGTATTGGGCCTATGTTTTCTGTTTTGGGCCAACAACTCGTTTGGATTTTGTATGATTGTTTTGGCTGTGTTTAATTTGGTTTGACTTGTGGCCTAAGTTTGGTTTATATGATTTCATTGTTGGGCTGTGTATGATTGGGCCCTGCGAATAGTATAGTAGAAATTGCAAGTTTTATATATTTGTGTCTGTTAACAGTTAGCCTTGTGTTTGTATTTTTGACTTTGTTACTGGTCAACTCATGAGGCGTAGAGCTTACGGGTCTAGTAAACTAGCTTAATATTTTAAGTTTAAAGCTTTTAGCTCCTAAACTTATTTATTTTGATAGATTATTAGATCGGGTGGTTTTGTCGTTCTTTTACGGTTCTTCGACTCGGTTTCACCTCTTTTCCCTTTTTAATATATTAGTGTAGATTTATTTGGTTTAATATGTTTTTATTTTCTTATTTGATTAATATGCTTAGTGAGTAGTTTAATTAGTGCTTGTTAAGTGATATTGTGAAATGGGAATTAAGTGTGGATTTGTCAAGGGTTTAATTAATTAATAATCTTTGATTATTTAGATTTATAGTTTGAATGTCTTAAAGGGCAAAAGCCGGAAAAATAGTCAAACTACACATCCAGTAATTAATATCTTTTTGAGAGATTTTTGTCAAAATAAACTAACGTTGTGAGATAATTATCTTTTCTAAGGAAATTAATTCGTTAATAGACCTTAATTCACACTTGATAAACTTTTCACGTCACTTAGCAAGCATTTTTGTCTTATAAATATTTTAGTTCATTTTAGCTTAATTCTTGTAATTTAATTGTTTAGTATAATTCTAGTATTAATATTAGTATAATTTTTAGTATTAAATATAGTTGTCTAAAAAGTACCTCTTTGCCCTCATACTTAGCAGAGAGAGCTGCCACTTCAAATCCATTGCTTCTAGATCATCTTCATGAATTTGCTCTAAGTCCTGCTATAGGAGATTAGAACCATTGGGATTCTCAACCATGAAAGCATACACATCATTATCACTGAAGCTAGCAGTACTAACTTGAGGACTAGCAGTGTTAACATTAGGGCTAACAGTACTAACTTCATATGCAGGTTTAGCAGTATTAACATCATTAGTACTGCTAGTGCTTGGAGCAGTCATAAAGGCTAAGTTTTGAGCACCACTACTTGCACCAACAGATTTCTTTACACTTTGTTCAACAATTTTGAAGTTGTTGTACAAATCATTAATGCTCATTGTTTCAATTTCAGCCTTATTCATCCAGACTACAACATGAGTATTCCACTCTGGGGGCAAGCTGCTCAAAAATTTTGAATTTAAGTCTTCTTGAGCGATGACCACACCTAAAATTGCAAGCCTACTAACAATCTTCTAAAGTCTGTTAAAGATAGAGTCAAAAGACTCTGTGCTTGATGCACTAAAATTTTCATATTGTTGCTTCAAAAGTGTCTTTTGTGTTTTCTTAGTGGCTTCATTACCTTTAAATCGTGTTTGGATAGCAGCAAACATTGTTTTAGCATCATTGTACTGACTGAAAGTAAGTTGATGTTCATTAGGAAGAGCCATGAGAAGCAAGCTTCTAGCCTTTACATCATTCTTTTTGTTGGTCTTTTCTTCAGCAGTTACAGGTACTGACATCTTTGTAACTGATGTACCACTCTCTTGTGCTGTTTGTGGTACATATACCCATGAGTTACCATTCTCTATGACCTCCCATAAAGCATAGTCTTGTACCTGGAAGTACTGCTTGATTCTTATCACCCACATCTCATACTCACCTAGTTTGAGTATGGGTATCTTAGCAGTAGTATTACTATGTGCAGATTCAAATTCCATAACTTCTAGATCAAAGTTTCAGAACACAAGGCTCTGATACCACTTGTTGATCCCAACTAGATCTTGTAAACCTTGTTAAAGGGTTAGTTGTATTGAATAGATTCAAGACAACTATGCTAGAAACTTTGTTGATACTAAAGAGTATTCGGAATCTACTCTTTAATACTTAGAAGAATATCTATGTAATAGAAAACTGTAATGTTGTAGAATGAATGAACAATGAATATAACCAAAAAGCTTCAATATTATTATGATGAATAATACGATTACTCTGTCTAGTACTAGGGTTTATAACCTTGAAGCTATGAATGTGTCTATCGTTATCTGTTTACAACCATAACCTAGGATCTCCTTTTATACACCAAGGAGTCCTTTACAAGATAACTACAAATCTTCTAAACTTCTATAAGATATCAACATATCTTCTAATTATATAGAATATACATTGAATTAGTCCATACATATCACAAAACACGCTTTTATCTCTTCAACAGTTTAATCTTCATGCAGCAGTACAAAATCCTCCAGCAGTATTAAGTTTAGTACTAGCAGTACTAACTGTCTTCTAGCAGTACTAACTGGTTAGTACTGTTAGTTATATCTTGAGCAGTATTAAGTATTGACTTGGCAGGAGTAAGTGTGTAGACATTTAATTCCCATATACTATCCTTTCCCCTTGATAGTATTTACAATGAGTATGCACATGATCAAAACTCCCACAAATGAAGCAAGCTTTGTTATACATCACAAAATCACTTCCTAGTTGATTGGACTTATGTTTAAATCCACACTTATTTCACTAATCACAATCACTTAACAAGCATAAATAAAAATCTACTCACTAAGCATAGCAACTAAACTAGCAAACATCAAATTAATAAGCATAAACATTTTTAAACTAGCTAAAAAACTATAACTACTAAGGAGAGAATAAGAAAATAAAGTAGAACCCGAATGAAAAAAATGGAGACGAATTTAAACCATCCGATCTTATAAACTTAATTAAACACTAAAGATTAAAACTTTATTAGTTTTTATATAACTAATTAGCTAGTAAAGTTATGAGCTTTATTCACTAAATAGCTAAGTAAAACCTTCAAAAGCTTGAAACTTTAGTAGTAAAATAAGCTTATAAGACCCATAAGCTCCTCGCCTAAGTGTTGGATCGATTTCATCAACATTAAAACAATCAAAGTTAAGATGAACAAGATAATAATAAGCTACTAATTAATCTAAATACAATAAGCTAATAAAAATGAAAACTTTAGATCTAAATCCACCCGAACCAAGGTGTTCTTCTCCGAAAAGTGAACGGGAATTGGGTATGATTAAGGATTTAGATCTAATAAAAATAAGCTAGAATAAAAAGCAACAAACTTTAAGCTAAAATGATAAAAAGACAAACTTGAAAAATAAGCTAAAAATAATAGATCCAAATCCACCCGAAACTAAGGTGTTCAACTTCGAAAAGTGAACGAGAGACGGGTATATTTAAGGATTGGATCTAAAAACAATAAGCTAGAAAAATAAGCAATCGAAAATAAGCTAAAATAAGCTTACTCGAAAAGCATTAAATCGAAAACAATATAAAATAAGCTAGTCCAAATAAGCTATGGAAGTAGCTTATTAGAATATAAGCTTAAGAGACCAGATCAAAAAATAAGCTATAAGAGAGCTTATTTTGAGATAAGCAAAAAAGAAGGAGTAGAAGAATAAGCATAAAAAAATAAGCAAAAAGTGAATAAGCATTAATAAAAACCAACCTTAACCAAAAGCATCTTCATTCATAAAAAATAAGCCAATACAATAAGTTGAGACAATAAGCTAAAAGCTTTTACAAAATAAGCTAAAAACTACATAAGCTAAATCTATACTACACTACTACTATGAAACTAAAAAATAAGAAAGAAAGAAAAAGAATAAGATATAGGCCTCCTCTTTCTAAGCTCTCGTTTCTTTTTTTATATTGCATCCTAAGAGAAAGTATCTTCATGGCCAAGAAAACATGTATGGAACTTGATATGGCCACGTCTCCTACCTTTTTTTTAGAACGACAAGTTAGTTGTTAGTGATTCGAGTTCACAGTGACATCCAATTGGGCAGTATGTAAGACTCAAACCTTCACCTTAGGGGATAAATCCCACTCCTTTTTCGCTCCTGAAGGAAAACCCCCACGGCGAGGCTTGAACCCAAGACCTCTCGCATGTGGTAACAACCTCCTCAAGATTACCCTTGGTGGCCATCTGAGCTAGCCCAGATGGTTCACGTCTCCTTTTTTTTACCACAAAATTTTGTAGACGAGTTCAAAATGGGCTTGTTGTTTTATTTTGGACCCAATATGAATTTTGGGCTTGGCTTGGACGTATGGCTTGGCTGGTTTGTTAACAAAGTTAGTCTTGAGTCTTTAATAAGTATGGGTTGGTCTGACCCATATAAATAGTGTCGGACCGGCCCAATAAGAGATGAAGGCACCGTCAGACTCGAATTTTTGTGCTCTTTTCAATAGCATGCTCGGGTAACTTTTTCGACTTCGTCTTGATCTTGAAAAACGCGTAAACGTCGTTAAATCTTAACCGAAAGTCATCGTTTTTGCTTTGCTTTTTAATCCTTTGTACCTGCAAGCCATAATAACACAAAACAAACATATTTGCAATATAATTAAGCATATTTCATGGTTATTAGTCCGTTTATTAGTGTTTTCCGGGGTACAAATGATGTGTGTTTAAGCACATATCAAATTCCCCCACACTTAGCCATTGCTGGTCCCATACGCAATGTTTATGATACACGCCCGGTGAGAAATAATTTAACCCCCTTAACTTAATAACCCCACATCAAACAAGAACAGAAAAGGTTTATTAAGAGGGTTTAAAATCATTTGTTTCTAAAGCGCCCCCGTTTTAACCACTTATTCATTAATAGATACAAAACTAAGAAAAAAAATTTAATAAAATTTATTTAAAAGGCTTTAAGAACGAGAGTTTATCATCCTCGATTTTCACAATCCTCAAACCAAGCTTAAAATGAAATCACAATCAAATATAAAATTAGATGCTAACACTACTCATAAATGCTAATTGTTTAAGCGCAACTACTTTTCGCTTCCTTATTCTTAATTTCCTCTAAGGATTTTATTTGGAAAACATAATGTGAAATGAGATCACTTATTTAAATATATTATGGCCTTATTACTATAAAAGAGACCGATTTAAACCATAATTAGTTTGAAATCCTTTCCTAAAGAGATGATATGGTGAGAATAAGGTCCACATTAAGGTTCTAAATTCTCATGATTTAGGGGTTATCCTTTTTATTTCATCCGAAACAACTCAACTACGAGTCCAAAGACGAAGGCTTTATTTAGATAACCCCGGAGTCAAAATTTAGCTTTATTATTATTATTATTAAGCAACAATATTAACCCTCGATCCTTTAAACAACTGCAACATCGGGAGCGAACCGACCAGAAACAGTAGTCTTATTTCGACCTCGGGGAATTCCTTGACCTTTTTTAAGGCTGAGACATCGGGAGCGAGCCGACAGGAAACAAGAAACTTTTATCAGTCTCAGATTATTATTATTATTATTACTTCCACCCTTTAAACGAATGCAACATCGGGAGTGAACCGACAGAAAATAGTGATCTTATTTTGGCTTCAGCTTATTACATTATTATTATAACCAAATTTCAAGTTATGTGGTCTTTTAACTACCTAGACAACGGGAGCGAGCCGTCAGGAATCGGTAGCCTATTTCCCCACAACACTGACAAAACCTCGATGTGTACTGTTGGGAAAATAGATTGTAACAGACTTAATACTGGTAGTATAACAAGTTAAGTCTGGTAGAAATAGTTAGTTCTGTTAGTATTGAGTTAATACTGGCAGTACTAAGTTAAGTCTGGCAGTACTAAGTTAGTACTGGTAGAGTAGTAGTACTAGAGTTAGTACTGGTCATAGTTAGTTCTGTTTATAGTTAAGTCTGTTTATGTAACAGAATAGTAATAGTTATCTTAGAGATATCTTAGGAAAGGATATGTATTATCCTTTGACGTTTGTAAAGCCCATTAGGGTTTCCTTGGTGTATAAGAGGAACCCTAAGGCACAATGTTATGGAGTACGTGATTGAAATATTCAATAGAAGCATAGAGCTTAATAGCAATTTAGTTTCTTCTTAATTCTTGTGTTAAGATTCCGCATTAACACTTGATATTCATAGTCAGTGTCTCTCATATAGTTGATTTGGATTTATCCAAGTTATCTATCGTCTTACAAAGGCTAGTCAGATCCTATACCAAGGACCTACAAGTGGTATCAGAGCCTTTAGAGGGACTCTGAGAAAGAAGAATCACTAGATCACAAACAAACACTCTCCTACAATTCTATACAAAATGTCTCAACCTGCTAATGATGAGTTCTCACAACATCTCAGTGATGAAGAATCTACCATGAAGATTGCATCAGGCATGGTGCTGCACATAAACAACAACAAAGGTGTATCCTTAATCAACTGCTATTCTCAACTATCAACTCCAATCTGAAGAAGGAGGAGTATGATATATGGGCAATGGAGATGGAGCATTACCTTGAGTACATTGACAATGAAGTATGGAAGGTAATTCAGAATGGTAACTCCAAGAAGAGAATTTCAACTGGAAAGGATGGTGTTGTTCGAGTACTTTCACCAGTTACTGCTGCAGAGATTCAAGCTGTTGAAAAGGAAAGGAAGGCTAAGAATATTTTGCTGATGGCCATTCCTAAAGAACATATGAGAAGATTTCATGGAATGGATGATGCAAAAGAGATCTTGGAAGCCATCAGAACTAGGTTTGGTGGTAATGCAAATTCTAAGAAGATGCAGAAGGCTGTCTTCAAACAACAGTTTGAAGCATTTAAAATATCCAATTCTGAAGGACTAGAAAAGGGATATGACATGTTTCAACAGTTACTTTCTCAATTGGAAGCTCATGGTGCTGAAGTATCAACAGAAGATGCAAATCATAAGTTTCTTAGATCTTTGCCTTCAGCATGGTCCAATCTGGCAATGACAATGAGAACTAATCCAGAGATTGACAATTTATCTATTTATGATTTGTACAATAACCTTAGAGTGTTTGAGCAAGAAATTAAAGGTGCTCCAAAAACATCTTCAAGTGCTCAAAATGTTGCTTTTGTTTCACAAAGCAAAAGTAGCACTAATAAGGTTAAGTCTGGTTTTTCTGGTGCATACAGTTCTTGCACTCCTTCTACTTCTTCAACCAATATTCCTGAAAAAGAAGTTCTTGCTGGTTTTGCTGATGAAGTAATCTATTCCCTCTTTGCCAAACAAACAGAGGATTTGGACTTACTTCATGAAGATTTGGAACAGATTGATGATGTAGATATTGAAGAGATGGACATCAATTGGCAAATAGCAATGATTGCTATTTGAATGAAGAAGTTCTACAAGAAAACAGGAAGGAGAGTTCGCGTGGATGGAAAAACACCTGTTGGTTTTAACAAAAAGAAGCTTGAATGTTTCAATTGTCACAACACTGGCCACTTTGCTAGGGAATGTACAGCAAAGGGGACACATGATGGAAAGAAGAAGAGAGA
>BQNB010209460.1:0-10337 GCA_026074375.1 Tanacetum coccineum
GATCATATAACTATCCCACACCCTTGCCATGCACTCATTTTTAGTGCAGGATACCCCTAGTACAACCATCCGAGCCTATCCTTTTTCACGGTTTTCGTAATTTTCTGGTTAAGTCGGACTATTAATGAAGAGCATTGTCACCCTTAAACCAATCGTTACACCCAAAATCACCTTATCCTACCTTGTATGTACTCACTTTTAGTACATTATTGTGTTTAACCTACGTTAATTATTGAGTACACGGTTGTTAAGTCCTTATCCTTGTAAATACTATTTTGGGACAATTAGGATTCATGGTAGTATTTCTTTCTCGGAAGAATGGGGAAGAAAAGTTAAGTCAATTCCCCCATATGTTTGTCAAATGATCTCCATGTTATTTTGATCCAACTCAATACGGGTCACTAGTTAGATTGTAAATATTGAGCATGTAAAAGCTCAAGTGTAGGGGTACATGTTATAAACCCCATGTTGTGATGTATTATGTTATTCAAAAAAAAGAAAAATAGAAAAGAAAAAGAAAAGAGATTGATGTAGAGTTGTGTAGAGTTTGTATATCTTTGTCTGAGTCTTGGCTTAGCAACCAAACCAAAGTGTATTCGTATAAATAATTAGCTAACCCTTCCACTCCAAATTCACCCCAAGCCACCCAAATGTATCCCATCCGTTTTCGTTTCCATTATATGTTATCTTACACCTACATCCCACAACCCTTTAAAAGACCTCTTAGATAGTAATGAATAATACTTGCGCCCAAGCGGTGGAGGTTTGATCCTTTACCAAGCCTATGGTAATTTATATGCTATGACAGGTTATGAGTGTTGATTTTCTGTTTCCCCATTATGTTATAATTTATTATACACCCGAGTGAAAGAGAGAATCCCAAACACTTATGTGAGGTGCTAGTATATACTTTCCGTGCTTTTAGTTACGAGGTCTAGAAGGTTGTGTTATAAAATACTTTTAAAGAGTAGGTTAAATGACCCTCATATTGCTATTGTATAGGTAGAAAAGCCCATTTGCTTGAGGACAAGCAAATTCCAAGTGTAGGGGTATTTGAAGAGGTGTCATTTTATACACTTTTTTTGGAGTCATTTAACCCCCTAAATCGTGCGTTTATGCCCAAAATATGTACTTAATCGTTCCTTTTCTGGTATTCGGTATTTGGAGGAAATACACGTGACTTGGGCTCATTTGGAGAAGAAACAGACAAGACTACGTACTTACACCAACATTTCTCAAGATTATGTTCTCAGAAGCTGGAGACGACGTCACAAGATACACGTGACGCCGTCACAATTCATCCCATGATGGTGTCACAAGAAAGCATGACGGCGTCAGCTCCCACGACCCAGCCCAAGATCTAGAATATTCTACTTCACGACAGCGTCACAATTAAAACGCGACATTGTCGCAGCGATTTTTTTGTATATACAAACCCGGCATTAGGGTTTTATGTGTGTAACTTAAGAGTAAAAAAGAGAGACAATCCCTAGTTCATTTGGCAGCTTATTAGGACGATTTTAGGGCTTCAAAACTCTATTGTACTCCTTCAATTCATGTTTTAATCAAGTAAGCCTATCTTAATCATTCAATATGTCTTGTTGTTTGATTCTTTATTGTTCTTGCTTTACCTTTAACATGCTTGGCTAAACTCCTTATTGTATTCATTTAAGATTGTATGAAACCTAGAATGTAAATCTTAGTGACGTTGCTTCTTGTGATGAATATGCATGTTAGGCTTTAGAAAACCAGCTTTTGTCTATATCGTTGTTGATATGTCTAGGGAAACATGGTTGTGTAGAAAGGATACCATCGGTAACAGTCTTCATACTACCTTACTCTTAATATGATTGATCCACTTTTAATATATTTCAAATGCATTTAATATACTCTTGGGGGCTTGGTAATAGTCTTCATACTACCTTACTTGTACGTTGCCCTAAAGGAATATTAAATAGACGGCGGGTTCGTGTAATCTGTTCACGACTTAGGAAATAATTACAAAGATCATCACAAGTGTGACAAAGCAACAACACTAGGAGAAGCAATCTAGGGAGTAATACATGATTAAATGAATACAATCTTTTTATTATATTGTTATCGCCATTAGCGTAGTTTATTATTTAGTTTAACAGCTAAAACCAACCAAACCTCTCAAACATATGATTTTATTGCTTTCTTATAAATATAAAAATACAAAAATAATCTTTTCTCGACCCCTATAATTCTGTTAGACCGTGATCAAGCCTTCCCAACCTATTTTCCTAGAGAACGATAACAACCCCCGAGTCTTGCCTATATACAACGGTTAGGTACTCTGCCTAGAGAGTTGTAAAACTTGTTGTAGAAGTTTCTTACGACAACCGCATCAATCATTGTAACCAAACATGTATGTTCGTAAAGTCTAATAAGCTCACAAAGTTGGAAAAATATTTTGTTTTATCAATCACTACATAAACAGAAAAAAGAAATTAGTTGAATGGAGGTGAGTTATTTTGCATATTAGTTTCTTCCTACATACTAAGGGACAAATCTAGACCATCAATTTCATTAGATTAAAAAGACAAGATTTAAGATTAAAAAAAACATAGAGGGACCAAAAGTGTAAATTTACTAAAACTCACACTAACCACTCCCTCATTATTTGTAGAGTTGGCAAATCTTGCCCAAATTGCAATTAATTAACCTTTTTGACATTTTGTATGTTTTTTTTACGTTTTTACGTTTTTTTTAAAACGTTTTACGTTTTTTGTATTTTTTTTTACGTTTTGAACGTTTCATCCGCTTTCCACATTTTCATATACTCTTTCGCGTTTGAAGTTGTATTTTAGTTTGGGGGGTTTCGTTTGTTTTCACATGTTTTCGTGCGCGTTTTTCATTCCTTTTTTAACGATCTCGCGCATTTTCTAATGTTCCTCGCGGCACTAATTCAGTACGTTTTCAGTACAGTTATTGTTTCGGGTTTCCCGTGCACTTTTTCCAGTACGTTAGGGCGGTGGATGATTCACACCTTTTTCTTCTGTTTTCGTGTGTAGCCCGTTTTTGGAGCGCGGACGTTTTTCGTTTCGCTTCCACACGGTTGATTAGACACGTCCGGGTCTTGACATTTAATTGACGCCTGGGTGGGGGGTCGTAGTGTCGCGTGGGGCATTTAGATGGCGCGGGGATTTTCGAGTCGCAGTTGTCGGTGGCATCTAGAGCTTTTTCGTGTGCCTGCTTCAGCGTCGAGAGAAGTTTTAGGCGAATGTTGGGTTAGGTGCACGATAGGGGGAGTGACCGGTGTGTGGTCCGTAAGTCGAGCGGTGCGTTATGGTAGGTGTAGTGAGTATATGTGAGTGCGGAGAGATCCTATGGTCGTCGGGGTGGCGAGAAGGCGGGGGAGAGAGAGATCAGAGAGTGGTGGAATCGTTCGCAGTAGAGATGTGGTCTGAGGAGCGTGAGTGAGAGTTCTCTTTGCGTTTGTTCGGGCGGCGCTCTGTTAGGTTTGTCCTGTATTTATTGGGTGTACGCGATATATCGCTGTGAGCTGTATTAGTAGTCGGCTCTGTCACGTGGGGGGAGGGTGTGGGGGGGGCTGGGGGCGGTGGCGGGTGTGGGTGGGGGGTTCTGGATGTTGGTACTCTGTTTTTTTGGTATGGGTCGCTGTGGGTGTTTGTCTGGACCAGGTTTTTTGAGTAGTCTTTTCTTGTTTTGGGGGTGGGGCGTGGGGCCCCGGGTTTGGGGGGGCTCCTGGGGGGGGGGGGCTTCTGATGGGTAAAACGAGTTATCTGGTCTTTGGTTTTTTCTGGTCTTTCTATGTGCTGGCGATACACTAGGCTTGAAGAGAGGGCGGGGTGGGGGGGGAGCGGGGCGGAGGACGGGAGAGCATCGTCGTGAGTGTAGCCAGAAGTAGGAGCGAGGGAAGCTCACGCGATGGGAGCGCTGGAGCCTGGACCCCGGCCGAAGTAGAAAAGAAGGGAGCCTAGCAGTATGTGACGTGCTAGGGGCACACCCCCCACCCACCCAGTACGACATCCCGAATCACCCAGCCCAACAAACGAATACCCCACCCACACTTGCTGCACCGCCTACCCCACTCCACTCTAAATGGGAGCACATTTCTGTTAGACCCCACACCACTACACCACACAAGTCCTCTAACAACCCCTCCGACGTCCACCCCCCTCACCACCCGGAACTCCTGCCTATCCATAATGATCACTTTTGACCATAGCCCGTGGAACTATCTACGTCTCCCTATTCGGGAACCCAGAGTTGTACTTTCTTTCTATTATCTTCCCTTCTTACTGTTCTTTTAACGTTTTTCTCTCTGTTCACTACTCTTCCTGTGACACCGTCCTTTTACACCTAGCCTAGGCAAAATCCACCCCTAACCGCCCCAAATGTTTTTTGGTAACTTTTTCGTCCGACTTGTCTGAGCGCAACTTTTATTATCGTCTTATTACAGCTGATTCGCAAATTGTCGACTTTAGCTGTACCGCGCGCATTTTATTTTCGCGCAGCGGCTGTTCTATGCATTATTCATACAGATTATACTTCCTCCGTGAGTGATTCTACTATCGATTATAGTCCTATCGTCGAGAGATACTGGTACTTGACTCTTTATGTCATAGTTAGAGCAATCAGTGTCACGCGCTTCTCACACTATGATAGCCTCGTTCTGTGAATTTTGAGGAGCGCATCATCAAGCGACATCTCAATCCAGTCTCAAGAGAAGCTACCTGACACACCACACTCCCGTAATCCTACGTACACAAACGCTCGACAACTCTACACTTAACACTTACAACGAAGGAGTCAAATGAATCAAGATAACATATTCATTCAGTTGCATCAAACAGTGACACTACAACACTATAAACATACAATCTACTAAATTGTCTAATGACAAACATATACACACAACATATCTCCTCTACAATTAGGACCCGCTAACTCACCCTTATCACAAATTATTAGTTCACTGAATCTAAATCTTAAACGCTCTTACAAACGGCACCAAGATGACAGTCTCTTACAAGTCAACACAAACTACAGAGACACTACAACGTCACACATAAACTTTAATTTCTGTACCAAAAACCTTAAACCCCTAACCTATAAAGCCTATACAAAAACTCTAAACCCTTAACCACTACGTATAATATCATAAGCAATGTATACATAAACTTTAAAACCTATACCAAAAACCCTAAACCCCTAACCACTAAACCCTATACCAAAAACCTTAAACAACTAACCACTAAACGCTATACCAAAACCCTAAACCACTAACCGCTAAACCCGATACCAAAAACCCTAAACCCCCTCCCTAACCACTAAACCCTATATCAAAAACCCTAAACCCCTAACCACTAAACCCTATACCAAAAAACCCTAATAAAATCTTAATACTAAACCCAATCCAAAACCCATACCAAAACCCTAAACCCCTAACCATTAGGTATAATATCACAAGTGATATATATATACATAAACTTTAAAATATATACCAAAAACCCTAAACCCCTAACCACTAAACTCTATACCAAAAACTCTAAACCCCTAACCACTAGATATAATATCACAAGTGATATATACATAAATTTTAAAATCTATACCAAAAACCTAAACCCCTAAGCACTAAACCCTATACCAAAAACCATAAATCCCTAACCACTAGGTATAATATCACAAGTGATATATATATATAATATTTAATATACATATAAACTTATAAATATCTACCAAAAACCTTTAAACCATTAAACCATTAAACCAAATACCTAAACTTAAAAAAAAAAAACCCCCTAACCACTAGTATAATATCAACAAGGGAAGTAATAACATTAATATTTAAACCTATACAAAAACCTAAAAACCCATACTACATAAAGCACGAAAATCCCCAAGAACCTTAAAAAAAACCCCTAACCACTAGGTCTAATATCACGAAATGATGTTATAAATAAATAATATATTGTTTGTATAAATAAATGCCACCTAAAAACCTTTCCAAAAACCTGAACAGAAACACCCTACCACAAACCCTAAACCACATCCGCTAAACCCAATAACAAACAACCTTAAACCACAAACCCTTAAGCCACTAAAAAACAACCTTTACCAACAACCCTAAACCCCTAACCCACAAGATATAAAAATATAATATAAGTGATATATACATATATTCTAGAAATCTATAAACCGGAAAACCCCTAGAAACCCCCTAACCACTAAAACCCTATACCAAAAAAAACCCTTAAAAAAACCCCAAACCACTAGGTATAATATCACAAGTATGTATAAATAAAAATTTTAAACCAATATCAAAAACCCTAAAAACCACCCTGAACCACTAAACTCTATAACCAAAAACCCTAAACCTCTAAACCCTAAACTCTATACAAAAAAACCCCAAGACCAGTAACCATATAAACCCTAAACATCTAACCCTTAAAGCCTATGCCAAAATCCTAAACACCTAACTCTAAACCTTTTATACCGTATAAAACCCAAACCTCGCTCCATATACCACTAAAAAACCTATAAAACCTATACCGAAAAAAAGCCCCCTAACAACCCTAAAACCAAAAATCCCTAAACCCCTAACCATTAAACCTTAAATCCCTAACCACTAGGTATAAAAGTCACGAACTGATATATAAATTAACTTTAAAAATATATACACCAAAGATCTTAAATCGCTAACCATATAAACCCTATACCAAAAAACCCTAAATACCAAACTCACTAGGTATAATATCACAAATGTAAATATTACATCAACATTAAAATCTATAACCAAAACCCTAAATGGCTATACCAATAAATCTTAAACTACCCAACCACTATGGTATAGATAGAACAAGTGATATACCTATACCAAAAACCCTAAACCCCTAACAACTCAGTATAATATCACAAGTGATATATACATAAACTTTAAAATATATACCAAAAACTTTAAACCCCTAACCATTAAACCCTATACCAAAAACCCTAAATACCTAACCACTAGGTATAATATCACAAATGATATATACATAAACTTTAAAATCTATACCAAAACCCCTAAATCCTATACCAAAGATCCTAAACCCCTAACCACTAGGTATAATATCACAAGTGATATATACATAAACTTTAAAATATATACCAAAAACTCTAAACCCGTGACCACTACCCTGTACCAAAAACCTAAACCTCAAACCACTATGTGTAATATCACAAGTGATATATATACATAAACTTTAAAATCTATACCTTAAACCCTAAACCCTTAACCACTAAACCCTATACCAAAACTCCTAACCACTAAACCCTATACCAATACCTTTATAAAGTAAGATTGATCCGTGGCTTAACATTTATTAACCCTGACATTGTAGTATCACCAGTGATAAATAAATAATAATAATTTCTCGTGTGATAAAGTAATATAATATGACATTAGTCATGGTATTCCACATATAATTAATATCACATGTGATAAAACAATATAATGTGGCACTAATTGTGGTTATTTTTAAAATTCTTAACATGTAAACAATGTTATGTATCACTTGTGATATTATACTATTAGTATGATTAAAAGGGTTAAAACATAGTTATGTAAGAAAATAGTGTTTTAATTTAATCTTCACAAATTATGTTTTAATTTAATTTAATGTTAAACATGATGAACCATTTAATGTTTTACATAAATACTTACGCTCATTTCATGACATCATGTTGAGTGTTCGAACGTACAAATATGTTATATCACATGTGATACTTCAAGTTGGTTTGATGATAAAAAATAAAATTCTTCGATATTCACCAACTTCTATAAATAAACTGTTTTGATTTTGAGGTCCAAAATTATGTATGATAAATGGTTGAAAAACTAAGGATATATATTTTTCAATGTCCAAAACGATGAGTTAGTTGAAGTTTCACACAAATATTTATACACATTTTACGAAAGCATATGAAGTGTTCTAACTTACATATTAGTGTAATATCACACGTGATATATCAAACAAAATACTACACCGAGAAAAAACAAAAAAAAAGTTTGTCGAAAGTATATGAAAGTGCCCCCCTATTGAAAGATAATTTAATGCTCGTCACTATGGTGTAATTTATGTATCTTAACGTTTTTCGGTTTTTGCGATATTTAATTTTTAAAAATAAGAGTGAAATTGTGTTTTAATTAAAAAACACAAAAGTAAGAAGGGGTGATGGATGTTTTTTAAGGTTTAATCTTATCTATTAAATAAAATTAAATCTTAGATTAATCCTTATCATTAGATGAAACTCAAATGGATGGTGGAGATTTATCCTTTAGTATGTGAAGAGAAATTGATATGCAAATAAACTTTTCTCTGGTTGAATAATAGTTCGATGCCTTCATCTTTTGTATTATGCATCTTTCTATGTCCATTAGTAGTATTATTTAGTCACTTTTTCATGTCATTTTTTACTATTCCGTTTGTTGAAAAATTGAAAAAAATAAACTTGAAAAAATCGATGAAACAAGTTACTCCATACAACATTAAACTGTGGTAATAAAATTCCAAAATCCCCTTAAATTCAACAACATCAAAAGTAAAGTCGCCAAATTAAGTACGCAAACAATGTCCCATACTATTTGTGGAGATATACAAATTATCTTTCCTTTCCTATATTACTACGTAGTTTATAAGTTTATTTGATTTGGCTTTGATATTACTAGTTTTTTTTCTTTTCAAGCTTTTAAGTTTATTTCTTACCTCGAAAATGTAATAACAAATCCGTATAGCCTTTAAAAAAATACCCGTAAGTTAAAAGATATTTAGCCCATGCCCCATGCTGTCAAAAACATGTTTATTGAATATTCGTCAGCTTTTCAATGATCAAATGTGCATTCAATTATTAAACCTTCACAGTTCAGCTCTATGACGTATATCCAGGCAAATGAATATATAAGAATTATGATAAAATCAGTAACTATGATCAAATAGAAGAGAATGATGTTCCGCTCAATTAAGTAAACGTGCATGGTTGTATATGTACATAAATACTTACATGTATGGTTTAGTTATTCTCAAATAGCTTTAAATGTTTATAGTATACAAAAACGTGGTAACCAAATCAAGATTTATATTATAAGTGTAGTTGTTCCTTTTAGATACATATCTGATAATTGTGCAATGCATCCCATGTTATTTGGTTATAACTTTCGTACTAAATTCTCATGCTATTAATGCTAAGTCTGAATACTACCAAATACCAAATCATAATTATATTAACTTTCTTTATTGTCTCACTTTTTCACACTAAAAATCAAGCCTAAATTACAATATTAATATGTGCTTTTACGAGGAAATATTGGATGTATAAAAAACTTGAGTTTTACACATTACACGTCACGTTTCAATTACATGCACCGACATACTTACACCTCCCCAACGCACGAAAACAGTACGCAATCAACAAGTAGATACAACTCATGTGCAACGCACGGGTTGACATGCCTCGTTATACTAAAAGATACAACCTTTTAATTTAATGGGGCGATGTCCATTAAAAGCTTAAGCCGGTGGTGAACTTCAATTCAAGCAATTTAACGCTTAATGTCCAGGACTTTAAGATGAAGGTCAAAGGTTGCAGCAGTTATCTTGTTCTTCTTTTGTTCTTCTCTCCATCTTTAATACTCGGTCTCTTCTTCTTGCTCCCTCCTTTAATTCGTTATTTCATTATCATGATACAAAACAAACAAAGAAAAAGCGGCACGGGGACTAAACTCACATACAAAACCAAAAAAAATTGCATTCAAGAGAGTGGTTCCATTAGATTCTGATGAAGACGAACAAGAAGACGAGAAAGAACTGCAAGCATGTGCTTTTATTAGATTTTCATTTTTTTATTTTGGAGGAAATTATTGAATTTTATTATATGTTATTTTTTCCAGGATTGTGCGCAGTTAAATAAACGAGTGAATGGAAAAGGGCTACAAGTGACGTATTTGCAATAAAGGTAAAAGCTTTATATCACCAATTATTTTTAGTAAATCACACTTCTTTCTTGGAAGATCTTTAGGGGCTCTTTGGCAAAATGTTAAGATGTGAGTGAACCCATTTTAAGAAAAAGAAAGGGCAAAGGGTCGATTGATTATCAAGGGTTTGTAATGAGTAAAAGGACTTTTCTTTCAGATGCGAGTGATCCCGTTTTGAAGAAAAGAAAGGGCCAAGGATCGGTTGATGATATGTGCCAATAATAGTCAATGAAAGTCAACAAAAGCAAGAACAAACACTTTTCCCGCCAAAGCTATCTTCTCCATTTCCTTCTATAAATAACCAATCAGTTGTTCATTTTAGTTAGCTAATGAAATA
>BQNB010209464.1:0-10337 GCA_026074375.1 Tanacetum coccineum
TTTTCATATTACGTCGCGATTGATCGGGGATTTGATACGAAAAGTTTTTGATTTTTAAACGAAAACGTATTCACCCCCCTCTACGTTTTTCACATAGTAAATAAACACACTTGTAAGATCAAAGCTTCAATCCTTGCTCGTAATTTGTACGCTTGAAGATATTTTTATAAAACTTAAATAATCGTTTATTAAACATCAATATTTCATATTTTTTCACTTGTAGTATAAAAAATATTATATTAAGATCAAAGCTTTAATCTTTTCTTACAATTTACACACGCGAATATATTCTTACAAAATTAAATAATCGTTAATTAAACATCAATCTTTGCTCATAATTTGCACGTGTAAATATATCCATACAAAACTTAAATAATATCTATTTACCAACAATATCTCATATCTTTTTGCACATCTAGTATAAAAAATACGCTATTAAGATCAAAGCTTCAATTTTTACTCATAATTTTCACGCATGAAGATATTCTTACAAAACTTAAATAATTGTCTATTAAACATCAATATATCCTATATTTGCACTTCTAGTATAAAAAAAACGCTAGTAAGATCAAAGCTTCTATCATTGCTCATAAATTTCACAAGCGAAGATATTCTTACAAAACTTAAATAATCGTCTACTAAACATAAATCTCTAATTTTTGCACTTCTAGATAAAAGTACGCTAGTACGATCAAAGCTTCAATATTTGCTTATGATTTGCACGAGTGAAGATATTCTTACAAAACTTAAATAATTGTCTATTAAACATTAATATCTCGTTTTTGCACTTTTAATATAAAAAATACGCTAGTAAGATACTTATAATTTGCACGCTCGAAGATATTCTTACAAAACATAAATAATAATCTATCAAACATCAATATCTCATATTTTGCACTTATAGTATAAAAATACGCTAGTAAGATCAAAACTTCAATCACTGCTCATAATTTGCATGCGTAAAGATATTCTTACAAAATTAAAATATATTTTTGCACTTCTAGTATAAAACATATGCCGCTAGTAAGATCAAAAATTCAATCTTGGCTCATAATTTGAACGCGTGAAGATGTTCATACAAAACTTAAATAATCGTCTATTAAACATCAATGTCTTATATTTTTACAACTCTGGTATAAAAAATACGTTAGTAAGTTCAAAGCTTCAATCTTTGATCATAATTTGCACGCGTGAAGATATTCTTACAAAACTAAAATAAGCATATATTATATATCAATATCTTAAAATTTTGCATTTCTAATAAAAAATAAGCTAGCAAGATCAAAGCTTCAATTATCGCTCATACTTTGCACACGTGAAGATATTCTTACAAAACTTAAATTATTGTCTTTTAAACATCACTATCTCCTATTTTTGTACTTCTAATATAAAAGAACCGCTAGCAAGATCAAAACTTCAGTCTTTGCTCATAATTTGCGCACGTAAAGATATTCTTACAAAACTTAAATAATAATCTATAAAACATCAATATCTAATATTTTTACACTTATAGTATAAAAAACACTCGAGTAAGATCAAAGCTTCCATTATCACTCATAATTTGCATGCGTAAAGATATTCTTACAAAATTTAAATAACCATCTACTGAACATGAATATCTCATAATTTGGACTTCTAGTATAAAAAATACACCAGTAAAAGCAAGTTTCAACCTTTTCTCATAATTTGCACACATGAAGATATTTTTACAAAACTTAAACAATCTTCTATTAAATATCAACATATCATACTTTTGCACTTTTAGTATATAAAATACACTAGTAAGAATAAATCTTCAACCCTTGCTCATAATTTGCACGTGTGAAAATATTCTTATAAAACTTAAAATAATCGTCTATTAGATATAAATATCTCATACTTTTTCATATCTAATATAAAAAGTACGCTAGTAAGATTAAAGCCTCAATAATCGCTCATAATTTCCACGTGTGAAGATATTCTTACAAAACATAAATAATCGTCTATTAAACATGAACTTTTGATATATTTGCACTTTTAGTATAAAAAATACGCTAGTACGATCAAAGCTTCAATATTTGCTTATAATTTGCACGAGTGAAGATATTCTTACAAAACTTAAATAATCATCTATTAAACATCAATATCTAATATTTTTACATTTATATTATAAAAAATACGCTAGAAAAATCAAAGCTTCAATCATCGCTCATTATTTACATGCGTGAAGATATTCTTACAAAATTTAAATAATAGTCTACTGAACATGTATATCTCATAATTTTGCACTTATAGTATAAAAAAATGCTAGTAAGAGCAATGTTTTAATCCTTGCTCATAATTTGCACACGTAAAGATATTTTTACAAAACTTAAATAATCGTCTATTAAACATGAATATCTAATATTTTTACACCTATAGTATAAAAAATACGCGAGTAAGATCAAAGCTTCTATTATCACTCATAATTTGCATGGGTGAAGATATTTTCATCAAATTTAAATAACCGTCTACTGAACATGAATATATCATAATATTGCAATTCTAGTATAAAAAATACACTAGTAAGAGCAATGTTTCATCCTTTTCTCATGATTTGCACATATGAAGATATTTTTACAAAACATTATTAATACAAATAATGCCTAATGTCACACCCCGTCATAGGCGGAAATACGGGAGTGCAACATAATGATCAATCACAACACAAGATACAAAATAGAGAAATCTAAAATGCATAAATGAAAGTGCCATGATGACCATCAACCTTAATAACTTTGAGTGATGTCCTATCTAAGAACACAACAAATAGTCGCTTACAAATCCAAATGCCCACGCAGGGGTCCATATCAATCTTAGAACAACAATCCTCCAGAAACAAATCCATAACATACTTCAAAAAGCAAGACTTCTCAAGCATGATCCATACAGGATATACTTAAAGTCTGCTATCACACATCTCAACCTTAACGATCATTCTCTTCACCTGAAAATGATACTCGAAAACATCAACAATAATGTTGGTGAGTTCGTAGGTTTGAAGGAAACCCAATCGTTGTGCTAATATCTCAAACAGTTGGACAATTATGCTTTAAGACAGTAAATATATGCAAACAATCACAAACCCATGACTTAGAATCCTCGCTAATCATGCACCAAGACCTAGCATCCCCGCTAGTCTTACCACCAGCGTGTACCACCGCTCTTAGGGTCGCAAACCCGAATGTCTTACCGCACCTAAAACCTACCAACTGGAGCTATATATAGGGTGAAGTTCCACACAGCATATCGTACCAACACATATCATTCACATAGTAGTCATAAGCACATAAATTATCCCAAAACAAAACCACATTTCGCACAGTTCAGAAAACAGTTCAAAACACATTTGAGTATCATTTTCCCCAACGAAAAAGATTTAAAAAGTGGGGCTATGAGAACTCACCTCAAGTAAAGGTCTCAACCAACCAACTCAAAATCACACAAGCAAATACAACGAATTCCGAACACGACCTAGTCCAATTAATGTTCCACTTAGACACTCATTTCCAAAATAGTTTCCAGGTTTGATGCATAGTGGTCAGATGCGCGTTGTACGGTTATTCTTAACGTTTTCAGTGGTGTGATGGTTGACAACTTAACTCCAAAAATATCATACTTCCAACTCATACCGTAGTATAATATATACTTGTACCTTGTTAATAAAATAGATAAGTAATATAAGATAATAAATACTATATATATATATATATATATATATATATATATATATATATATATATCTCGATACTTCCATTCGGTACACTTAGTTACCATTAATTCATCATTTAAGTTATAAGAAACGAAACATTTAATTATACTAAACAATATAGAAAAGTTTTGGAAAAATATAATTTTTGTCTTTTAGTCGACTTATTAAAATAATAATATTTTATTATTTTATTGAAAATCACGTTTTGAGTAAAAATTCAAAGTATAGGCTTTTTACGAAATTTTGACATGACCCGTACGTTTATACAACGTTTTCCAAGGTTTTAAACCTTAATTTCAAACAATTTTCCAAAATTCACCTTTTTCCAACAAATTGCCAAAAATCCATATTTTGCAATGTTCACCAAAATGTATTTTTCCAAAGGCTTCTAATATCAATTCATAAGTATGTTTCGCTTTCCAAAAGTCCGTCAAATCTATTAAAACGACTAGTTTACGCTTATTGGGCTTTAAGGCCCAATAAGGATCCATTAAGATATTCATACGTATAATATATACTTTAGGCCCTATACCAAAGCCCATTAATAAATATTAGCCCAAAAAACAACTAACAAAATAATTCGGACCACAATAAGCACTCAATAAGCCACGACTTATTGAGGCTTATTAGGTCGTGAGCCCAATAGCTCCAAAACCAAAATCATAAGTTTAAAAATTAGCTAATAAGCTACATATCATATTTGGTTATCACCATAAGCTATAAAATAGTCCACAAAAATATGACATACTAGGGTAATAACCAAAAACACATATACTTGCTTCCTTGTGGCATTCGAACCATAATAAGCCCAAAATAAGCTAGAAAATGCTTAAAAATAAGCCAAACAATCCAATATTCAAAATAGGCTACATAGCAAATAAATGTTTTCAACCATCATAACCACGAAAATAAAACTACAAAAACCTTATTCCCTTTTTACTTCCATTCGAAAGTACAAACCAACCCTATTTATTATCCTTTTACTCAGTAAAATATTCGGTATGATTTTTAAACAAACGCAACCGACAAATGGGGGTATCTTCTATGCATCTTTTAACACATAAAAGTACAAGTTAAATCAAAATTTAGAGAACTTACAAAGAGGGTTTTTAAAAGCGATAATGAACACGAACCGACTACCCAAACATAGTTTAAACAATAACCCTGATAGTAGAATCAACCCACCACTCCGCAAATATTCATGTTTTTTTATCAAAGATTGAAAAATAAAAAAAGTGTGTGAGATGGTGTGTTTTTAATTACAGAGACTAACTCATAAGAGAACAAGAGAAAGAAATTTGATTTTCAAACATGAATTGTGTTTGTTTATGACTAAGACAAATGTATATGTACTTCATGGAAGGACAAGCACTAGTAAATTTTTTGTCCTCTTGTCTCATTCCCTTGCTCGACCGGTTATAGGATCCTAGGAGGGATCGGGATGTCAATTTTTGTGTCGGGGTCACTTAAAACTCAAAAACCTTGATCGTAAAATAGTTCCCGAAGTTACTTAGCATTTTTATTCACTTTAAAAATACTTTTACCATAACTTAGAGTATTTACACGACTCATTTCCTCATTAAACTTCCCAAAAATCATTTTGAACATTATCGGACGTGTCGGGACTCGTTTTCGGCATTTCACGCTATTCACGGGTCAAACCACCCGGAACATAATCAACATAATAATACCCTCTAAAAAGGATTATTATACACCATTTAACCATAAAACACCTCAATCACATAAATCACCACCGTCAACACGGTACTTGTTCTAACAAAAAATGACAAAAGTCAAATAGTAAAAGGACGAATTTAGAACATTTAAAACTCACAAAAAGGTAAGGGTTACATTCTACCCCCTTAAAAGAATTTCGACCCCGAAATTCAGTTACTACTAGCACTAAACAGATGCCGATACTTAAGTCTCATCTGGTCCTCACGTTCCCACGTGAATTCAGGTCCACGTTTCGAATTCCACCGAACCTTGACGATGGCAATTCTACTTTGCTTAAGTTTCTTGAACTCTCTCTCTAAGATTTCCATAGGTTCTTACACAAAATTCAACTTAGCATATACTTGGATCTCGTCCAAGGGCACATGCAGTGTTAGATCAGCCAAACACTTTTTAAGGTTCGACACGTGGAACGTGTCACCATTCAAATCCTCAGGTAGTCTAAGTCTATAGGCTACAAAACCTACATTCTTAATGACCTCAAAAGGTCCAACAGATCTAGGTGCTAGTTTCCCCTTCTTCCTAAAGCGTACCACACATTTCCAAGGTGATACTTTGAGCAAGACATGGTCACCTACACTGAACTCTAGAGGCTTCATCCTCTTATCGGCATAACTTTTCTGGCAATCACGCGTAGCCTTAAGTCTATTCTTAATCTGCAAGATCTTCTCAGTGGTCTCTTGTACTAACTCAGGCCCTATTAACTAAGCATCTCCAACCTCTACCCACATAATCAGGGAACGACACTTGCTATCGTACAAAGCCTCCAACGTCGCACATCTCACACTAGAATGATAACTATTGTTATACGAGAACTCCACTAATGGAAGATGAACATCCCAACTTCCCTCGAAGTCTATGACGCACGCCCTTTGCATGTCTTCCAAAGTCTGGATTGTACGCTCACTCTGACCACCGGTCTGAGGGTGGTATGTCGTACTCATGTCCAACCGGGTTCCTAATGCCTCTTGCATTGACTGCCAAAACCTTGATGTAAATCGACTATCACGATCAGATACGATCAAGATCGGCACACCGTGCCTAGCAACAATTTCATTCAGATATAGCCTAGCTAACCTATCCATCTTATAATCCCTACGCATAGGTAGAAAATGAGCAGACTTAGTCAACCGGTCCATAATGACCCAGATTGTGTCATGCCCACTACTAGTCCTTGGTAACTTCGTAACAAAATCCATTGCTATCCCTTCCTATTTCCATTCGGGAATCTTAGGTTGCTGCAGTAATCCAGATGGCATCTGATGTTCACCCTTAACCTTCAAACAAGTCAAACACCTACTAACATATACCGCTATATCTTTCTTTATTCCTGACTATCAATATATACCTTTAAGGTCATAATACATCTTATTAGCTCCTGGGTGTATAGAGTACTTCGACTTATGGGATTTGTCCATTATCAAGGTTCTCACATCACCCTTCAAAGGAACCCATATTCGATCCAGGTAGTACAAAGCTCCATCACTCATATGTTCTATCATCTCATCTAAACCTTTCTGCAATCTCGCAGACTCGTCACGTGCCTCCTTCTAAGCCGCCAGTATCATATCATTGATACTCGACTGAAAGGTCATATTCATAGCTTGAACTCTCTTAGGTTTTACTCTCTCTTTCCTACTCAGTGCATTAGCTACTACGTTTACCTTACCAGGATGGTAGCGAATTTTACAGTCGTAATTACTAAAAAGCTCTATCCAGCGACGATGTCGCATGTTTAATTCCTTTTAACTCAATATATGTTGGAGACTCTTATGATCGGTATATATGACACTCTTTGCCCCATACAGAAAATGTCTCCAGATCTTAAAGGCAAACACAACCGCACCTAGTTCCAAATCATCGGTGGTGTAATTCTTCTCATATATTTTCAACTGCCTAGACGCATATGCTATAACCTTACCTCTTTGCATCAACACACAACCTAGCCCTAACCCGGATGCATCACAATATACCATAAAATCTTCTGGTCCATCAAGGTGAGCTAGAACATGTGCATCATACAACTTACCCTTCAAAGTTTGAAATGCATTCTCCTGCTCTTCACCCCAATCAAAGGTCTTACTTTTCTGAGTCAAGACAATAAGTAGCTTAGCTATCTTAGAAAAGTTCTCAATAAATCTACGGTAATACCCTACCAATCCTAAGAAGGAACAAACTTCAGACGGAGTTCTAGGGGCTTCCCAATTCTTTACAGCTTTAATATTACTAGGGTCTACATGAATCTCCATTAATCACATGTCCAAGAAACTGTACTTCTCGCAAGTAGAATTCACACTTGAAAAACTTAGCATATAGTTTCTCTTTCTTGAGCAATTCTAAGACTAACCCTAGGTGCACTTCATGCTCTTCCCGGGTCTTAGAATAAACCAAAATATCATCAATGAACACTATCACAAACTTGTCTAGATACGGCCTACACACTCGGTTCATCAGATCCATAAATACCGCTGGTGCATTAGTCAAACCAAAGGGCATTACTATGAACTCGAAATGTCCATAACGAGTTCTAAATGAAGTCTTTGGGATGTCATCCTCATGCACTCTCAGGTGGTGGTATCCAGACCTAAGATCTATCTTAGAGAAGTATTGTGATCCTTGAATTTGATCGAACAGATCATCTATCCTAGGGAGTGGATAACGGTTCATAATGGTTAACTTGTTCAGTTCTCTATAATCAATACACATCCTAAAGGAACCATTCTTTTTCTTCACAAACAATACCGGTGCTCCCTAAGGTGACGAGCTTGGTCGAATGAAACCTTTGTCTTGGAGTTCTTTGAGTTGACCCAACAACTCCTCCATTTCAAAAGGTGTCAATCGATAGGGAGATTACTCGACCGGTATTGCTCCAGGGACTAACTCAATACGAAATTCGATTTCTCGAGTAGGTGGCAATCCTGATAAGTCATTTGGAAATACTTCGGGATTGTCTCTAACCACCACAATCTCTTATTGCTTTTGTTCCTTAGTCTTAACACTCCTTAGATGTCTTATTTTCTCTTCTGGTCTTTCTCCTATAACTCTAAGTACTTTGCCGTCTGGTAGTGGTATTCTAACTACTTTCTCGTGACAAATTATCTCAGCCTTATGGTTAGACAACCAATCATTCATATGATCATATTGAAACTCCCGCTTCCAAATGGTATCAAATTTATATCAAACACGTGACCTTCTATTTCTAGTTTGCATCCCTTAATAACCTTATCGATTTCTACTAGCTGCCCGCTAGCTATCATAATCTCATAACTAAACCCTAAATTGTTAGGTTCTATGCCTAACAGAGGTATGAAAGTAGTTGAGACAAAACTATAGTCGGCACCATAGTCAAATAAGGTTATGGCATAATGATTGTTCAAAGTGAACGTATCCGTTATAATGTTCGGGTCCTGGCAAGCCTCCTCTGCTCCTAACATGAATGCCCTTCCACGTGCCTGGTTACCATTATTCCCACGACCTTGACCCCCATTAACAGCTACGACTTGGTTCTGATGGTTTCCCCTGGCCTTTGAGCCTGATTTAACCTTAGACATGCTGCCTTGATATGATCGGTACTACCACACTCGTAACAGGCCTTAGCAGTTAGGTTTCTAGCATGGATGGGGTTTACATTCCTAGGCACCACTCTACAATCCTTAGCAAAATGTCATGGGCGATTATAGTTGAAACAAGTGCGACAAGGTGTCTAAGGTGGATGGTAGAAGTTACAGGTGGTACACTTAGGTGTTGTACCCATGTATTCTCTCCTAACAAGGTTTGTGGTTGTAGCAAAAGCATTTTCAGTCATAGTCCTATTATTATCGTCCCTTCCATTCCTATCCTTGCTAGGTTCTCCTCCATTTCCCCTCTTTTTAGGGTTCTTTTTGATGGACCCATTCCTAAGGGCTTCATCAGTCAGTGTGCCAGCAATCTACACAGCCTTTTGAATGGTTGATGGCTCCGTTGCCGCAACCATCCCTCGAATCTGTGGAGCAAGGCCATACACGTACCTCTCAATCCTTTTGTTTTCTGGGGTTACTAAATGAGGAACTAACCTAGCCAACTCATGGAACCTATCGGTATACGCAGCATGGTCGGCTCTGACCATGGCGTGATTTCATAACTCAGTTTCCAACTTTTGCATCTCATTACTAGGACAAAACTCTTTCCTCATCAATACCTTAAAATTATCCCATGACATACCTACAACCACCTCTCGACCTAATATGCGAATATGAGAATTCCACCATGTTAAAGCCTTACCGAAAAAAGAATCAGCAGTGTACTTCACTTTATGGTTATCCCCACAACCACTCATATTCTGAACTAAATCCATCTTTTCAATCCAATGGGTGTAAACTACAACACCTCCCTTCCCATCATATTACTTAGGATTACAAGCTAAGAACTCCTTATAGGTACAACCCCTACGGTCATTGTTCTCAATGATATTCCTAACATCACCCTAGATGTTGTCATTGATGGCATTGCCATTTTGATTCCTACCATTCCCTTGACCTCTACCTTGGTCTCCTACTTGAGCTACAATAGTGGGAAGTAAATTTCGCAACTGCTATGCAATGATGGTGGGGAAGTCGGGGACTCCGTCAACACCGTCATTAGCCTCACTACCTTGGCCACCTACTTGGCTACCTTGACCATCAATCCTACCATTACCCTGATCACCATATCGACCTTCAGTTCTACCACCACCTCTACCAGCTCGTCCACCCATTCTCCTTCCTTGTGATGCGGCAGCAGGTCGGCCAGCACTTTGGGTCGTCATCCTTGGTGGCATTATCTACACGAGGGAGAATATAGGCAACGTTAGGTAGGAGGAAAATGTTAACTCATAGATGGTCTTAATATACCCCAT
>BQNB010209465.1:0-10337 GCA_026074375.1 Tanacetum coccineum
CATCAGCATATGAAGCTTCATGAAAGTTCTTGTTCTTAATCATTATGTACTTGTTAGGAAATTATTGTAAGTAATTCTGTATATCGTCCCGTGGGGGAAGATTGTTGGGAATTCACTTTTACGTGACGACATTACAGAATTACCATAATTTATCATAGTCACATACGCGAGGACTAGAATAGGTAACTATGTATAGTTTAGAGGTTTTAGGTACTATCTTTATAAAACCTAATATCTTTATAAAACCTAATATGGCTATCTTTATAAAACCTAATATAAAACCTAATATGGCTGCTTCCAAATTCAAATCAAAACAGAAGGTTTGAGGTTTTGTGATTTAGACATGTTTTAAGCTTGATTTCTATACCATTAAGCTTCAACACCTTATTACAACTACTTCACAACATTTCTATCTTATGTTTTATATATATAAAGTCCATTAGATCATGATTTACTCAAGTGTGTTCAAGATAACAAGTTTTACTACCATTTTTACTTGTAACTTATAAGTTAACATTAAAAACCCTAATTTGTACATATACATGTTTATACTTAAACAACATGTTAGAAAACTTATACATCCCTTTTAACATGATATTACCATTCATATGACATGTAAATAAGTCCATATAACATTAATCATAAGTAAATATCCATTTTACATATTCAAAAGTACCCTAAATGGTGATTTAGCTAAATATAACATATGAACACATAAAATCTTAGTTATGAAATGATTAAGCTTTATATATAACCTTGTGTGGATGAGTAGAGAAAAGAAAACCAATCACACCCTTGTGATTTAAACTCTTGGCTTGAAAAATTAGAATGAAACCCTAATTTTTCCCAAGTAAACCCTTTCTTTCTTTTCTTGATTCCTTCCTTGCAAATGGTTAACCAACTCTTGAAACCTTCTTAGAATACCTTAGATATGATGTGAGTATGCTTGTATAATGATAGAAAATCAAGCAATGGATTTAGTTTGGGGAGGGTTTTGAGCCGTGAGCTATTAAGGAGACAAGAGAAGAGTTTTTGTGATTTTTGTTAAGTGTTTATGAAAGAAAGAGTGCATGCATGCTATTTATAGTGAAAATATCTAATTAACCTAACCATGGTCACTTTCTAACCCTTGCACAAGGTTAATTAGCCAAGTGGTTCATGGTGTAAGAGTTGGTTCCCTATGATCTTTCTTAAGCTAGATATTTTGAGCAAGTTGATAATTCTTGGTCCTATCTTGAAAATTTCGGCCACATAGGCTCCCATGTGATGTTATATTGATTATTTTGGGTATTGGGTATAATCGTGGGTATTCGTTTAAGCGTAGTTAGGTTTTGGTGCTTCCGGGAATGCCGAAACGCGTTTTATCGCGAAACGTAAGCATTTTACGTAGCCAATAAAAAAAAGATGAACAAAGTTATTAATTATCCTCATAATAATCATATAACACTTGCTTGATGTAAACATTTAATCGTTTAATGCCCGTTTACATTGAATGATCATTTTTAGCTTACGCGATTTAACGTAACGATTTCCATTAAAAACGAACGTGTACAATACTAAAAATAAATGGTGACTTTATTAACGTCGTACATTGTCCTAAAACACGGGGTGTTATATTATTGATTTCAATTTAGTAACATACAAGATAAAAGAACAAGTACCTGCTCCCTCCTTTTCAGCTCAGCCTCTTTAGCTTTGAGCTCCTTCTATTTGGTTCTAAAATCCTGGAATTAGAAACAATAAAATCAGAATAAGATGATAGGTCATACAATCTAGTGGATAAACATATAATTAAGGGATGGAAACGGTAATCTTACGTGGGCAGTGTCAAGAGGGATGTTAATTGTTGCACCACGATCATAGCCAGCACGTTCTGGAGGAAGTGGTGATAGTCTTGATGTTGCAGCAGGAACACCTCCATGAGCCTGATAATTCCATTATTATCAGTACACTTCTTAAAAATATGTGTAGATGGATGCAAACAGTGAAACAAGCACTAAAAATTGTAGATTAAAACCGATAACTTATCTACTAATACAAACACAAAGAGCACATATATAGTATAATCTTGACCTAAGTGAATGGCAGCCTGACCAAAGTTGCTTGATTCATCATCTTGCCTAATAACTTTTTGGATATCGATGTACAGTCTAATTTTTTTTAATATTGCTCGTATTTGATATAATCTAGGTGGTGGTTGAATCGTTTCCATTGATTCACTACAGGCACAGGTTTACTTGTAGAGTAGAATGGAATCATTTCCAAATTTGTTTTTAAGTTGAATGTCAGTATCATTCACAAAACTAGTATTCATTTGCAAGTCGTTGGGTAAACTAGTACATTAAAGGGTCAAAAATGGTATAAAGCCATAAGAAAAAACATTTGCTAGTTATTCAATACAAAAAATGAATAGGCAGTGTGAATACAATATGATGTTTTATTAATTACTTACTTTAAGGGCAAACATACCAAAATTAACAACAATCTTGTGCAAAACCAATAGTATACTAATGCCTTAAACGATAGCAGACTTGTTTAGTATTGTCAAATAGAAATTGGATAAAGGATCTTATTGGCATATAAAATGCACCTCCACCATACGCGCCTCGATTGCTTTGGCTCTGAAAAAAATACAAATGAGAGACATAAACGTCATAAGCAGAGACTCAAAATTAATAAAGCAATCACGTGTACAGCAGATATATAAAGTTATTTGGAACTTGGATCTTACTAGCGTATAAAAATGCACCTCCACCACATGGCACCGTTCTTTTGACTTTGAGGACTTTCTGGCTCTGATCGAAAAAATACTTCATAATCGATAATAAGTAGACCACAAAACGTCATAAGCCAGACGGCACTCAACAATTAAACTAACGCAATCACGCCGTAAATACACAGACCTATATAAAGTTTTCATTTGGAACTTCATCACCATGTATCGTGCCAAATACTATACACACAAAAACAACTACAATACCATATCTTTCCTTCCCCCCTATCGATACACTCACCCACACAACTCAGTACACACACTATACTCATACATTCCCCCCCCAAATAAATGAAACACACGACTGAATCCACGGTGTCGCTTTACACACATAAGCACACACACAACGCCTAACAAAGAGTTACACAGGCGTATGTCAAGATAGCGCATGTTTTACGGACCATCGATTCTAACATGTCTAGGTTCAAATCCACATACGCATCAAATGCGCGCAAAAAAAATCAACGTCCTTAGGTACCATGCAGCTTAAGAGCCTAGTCTGGGTCACGACAAGTCACAGGTAAACAGATAGGCAGAGACTTGCGTACATCGAGAGTCTATAAGCTAACGTTGAGTGAAAATTGATATTTCGAAAACCTATTACACACAAGTGAACACAACTACGACGTGCGCGCGCTACGTTTTAACGCCTGGCGCAAACACGCTCTGCGCGCACGCGAGGGCCCCACACGGCGACCAACAGCCTTCTTCTCATAAACTCCCTCTGTCTTAGCGGGCGCCGTGAGAGTGCGCGCGCGCGCGAGCGCCCCCCCCCATTAATCTACACACAACACTCACACTCTATCCTTCCCACTTACGCCACTCCCCTATGGACCTGAAACGAGATGGGGGCGATGGGGAATACCTCTCCCGTAACGGAGGTAGCTCTAGATCACCAGATAGAATTTCCACTATTTCTTTCATTGAAGGCTGAAGTGCAGGATTTTTTTGCAGGCATAAAAGTGCTACTATAATACAAACTAAAACTTGTTCCTTGTCAAGATCCTGAATAGAGTGATGAGTGATCTACAAGATCAATAAGTTTTCCTGCACGAGTAAGATGACGGGGCCAACAAAATAAAGAATTTCGGCTCTTGGAAATCGACATTGGGATGACCCCAACCAACATGGAGTGTGTCACCGTCCAGCAATGACAGAATAAGAGTACAACAACCAAAAGCTATGAAACAATCACCACTTCTCTTTCTGAAAGATCCCCACCACAATGAATACTCACACTACAATCGAGTATCAAACACTCTCCCCTCATAGTTGCGTGTGCCTGACTTATACCCTCACTTTTAGGTAAAAAAAGATATCACCGCTCACGGAAAATGCGAATCATGACTATTGTGCGCGCCTACGCCAAAGCTCACCACTAAATCCCTTCAGCCACCATCACGCTACATCCTACTGTCGTTCAAAAAAACACTTCTGCCCTACTCGAATTGCTCCCTACCTCCCACCTTCTTTTTTCTATTATGCGCATACCATTCTCATCATCTTTTTGCCACCAAATATTTAAATTCAGATGTATGAGTACTCGAATCGTACCCTCCTTTGCCAACTTTTATGTCTTCTTTAATCCTTTCTCACAAGCTTTGTCACAATACCTTTCCTCCACCATCCCTAGCAGACCTACTTTTTGTGTTCCTTCACATCTTTCTATCCTCATCCAACGACATCCACAATCCAAGGACCACACTAGATGAGGCACCAGCCATAATCCACTCACTCTTGGGCCTCTGCTTAATCTCACTCCTAATACACTCTAGCACATAATCCTTCACTCTCCCAGAACATCCCATAATCTTGCTTCCACCACCACTCCTTCCCAGACATACTCTTTTTCCTCCTCCCGACTCTCTTTACATTCCTACTCTCCATGCTTATCACGTTAACATTCCCCTTAGACAAACAAACTCACTTCCCTCGCTCCCATCCGCGGCAACTGCGTCAACGCTTTAGGAGATGTTTTTGCAATAAGCGCAGTAACGAAACCCTCAGGAGACTGATCAGGGACACCACTAAACTCCTTACACATTGTTGTAGTAGCCAAACTCAGTCTCCTCAAAAACAGATCTATTATCCTCAACCACGATCTTCTTCCCTTCCTTAATCTTACTATAATTTCAATGAAATATACATGTAACATACAAGCCATCTTTCCATTTGTTGAAGCAACTGAATGGTACATATCCAAGATCAAGTCATTGGCCTTGTTCCCATAGCATGAATTGAAACCTAATGAAACTATTGTTGTCAACTAGTAAGTTGTTACATATAATAGCTAGCAGTAAACATTAGAGGATAAAAGATATACCTGGAGGCCAAGTTTCTCAGATTGAGTCGTCATATTAGATAGACTTTTGACATCTATAACAAGGACAATATTCCAAGGCTCATCAGCGTACGACTATAGAAAAAACATGAAAGAGCTGTTATCTCAAGTATATAACCAAGTGACCATATACCTGATGGACGACCACATTATGTTTTGATCTGCATCTATTTTGTTGACTATGAATGCCTCAAGAGACATGTAACTCAGTGTACCCACTTGCACTCCAATTTTTGCAACTCTAGTATAAATAAGACCAAAGCATCAATTATTGATAAAACAATTCACGGATGAAGATATTCTTAAAAAACTAAACTAAAGTATAAAACATGGCGTAATGGAGAATCTAATGAGCATGTTGAAGTAGATGATCGATCTCAGTTCGAAGGTGTCTCAATGGTAGATAACAACGGTGATGGGGGTGTGTTAGGTTTATGGAAAAGTGTCGATTATGTGGTTTTATTATATTTTGTTATTAGACTTTATTTTGTTTAGTTTAATATAGCTTGTAATAAGGTTTAGTATGCTTTAAGTAAGAAATAACATAATAACCAAAGTCTAGGGACTAGTATTCACAAGTTAGGAAAATAAAGAAGGGAAGTCTCCCTCCCATTACCTATAAATAGCCCTCTAATCTTCATTAGAGGGTGATGCCCTTGTAATTAACTCTCATTTTCCCTCTATAATAAGATTTGAATTTTCCCTTTACTTGCCCTCATTCTCTCTAATCTTACATGTTGATATGATTGATTCAAGATTCATGTGACCTATCAAGTGGTATCAATCGCCAATAGAGAAGTAGAGTGCTTGATTTGTGCGTGATTTTGTTCGACCAAGAATCAAGAAGTGATGGTTTCCGAATTCGGTTGGTGCTATTGAGGTTTCAAGATTGATTTTGGCTGTGATTTCGAGTTTTTGGACGTTATTGTGTTCTCAGAAGTGTTCATTTCATTCTCGGAAGTGTGGTTTTGATTTTCGGTTGAAGCTTTGCATTCTCGGTAGAGTGGTTTTGAGTTTCGAAAGACTTTTTCTTGTAAATTTAGCAATTTCAGTACGAAATATCAGTGTAATAGATATATTCGATCTTTTGGTTCTATCAAAAATCGTTTATTAGGAATTCGGTATTAAACTCGGTTTTATCGAGTTTGTTAAGTTCACAAATTCGGTTCCATCGAATTTGTGATATAGGGAATTTTACTAAGTATAAACTCGGTAATAAGCTTTACAAGTCATTTTACACTTTCATTTCACGGTTTTATCGTGTTTTGAAGTGTTAAATATCGGTTTTTCAAGATTTACTAAACTCGGCAATCAAATTCGGTTTCATCGAATTTGAGTTTTTAGAACACTTGGATTATCTAGTCATCATAAAATTCGGTTTCATCGAATTTGTGGTTATTAATAATTCATAACTGTTGGATTTTAACAATTTAGGCTTACCGAGTTTATAGTGAATAGTGTTACCGAATTTGAGTAGTTTGCAGTTTACCGAGTTTATTATTTGAAGATTTCCGAGTTTGATAGTGTACTGTTCGAGAAGGGTATTCGTTTTCAGATTACTTGTTGTCCGTGAACAGTGTTACCGAATTTGACTACTGTTACCGAGTTTGGATATTTTCTCACAAATCTCACTCATATTCGTCTAAAAAGATCCAATCTTTGAATCTTAAGACATGTCGACATCCAAAACATACCAACAATCCCTTGCTGATGCCGGTTCTGAGACTAGGCCACCCATGCTTGAAAGGGGTAGTTACATACCTTGGGCGAGTAGATTCAAACGATTTCTTAATCGCAAGAGGGAAAACCGGAAGTGGCTTCTCAAAGCACTAGAAGATGGCCCTTATGTGTTTAGGAACATCACACCTACAGGTTCAACAATACCAAGGTTGCAAGAAGTAGAGGATCTTCAAGGAGATGACTTATTGTACTATGATGCGGAAATGGAACTCATGAATATGATTCTTCTTTCTATTCCTAATGAGATTTACAATTCTGTGGATTCTTGTAAGACGGCCAAGGAAATGTGGGCTCGTGTTGAACGTTTGATGAGGGGAACTATACAAAACCAAGTTGACAGAGAAACGCGGTTTACAAATGAATTTGATCAATTTGTTGCTGAACCAGGAGAGTCACTAGTTTCAGTCTACAATCGTTTTGCTCAGTTAATGAATGATTTGGAACGAAACAACATGAAGTTTCCAACTGTTTCAGTTAACACAAAGTTTCTGAATAGTTTGCAACCGGAATGGTTGAAATATGTGACTCAAGTTCGTTTGGCTAAGCAATTGACAGTTGATTCGTTCGATGATCTTTTTGATTATCTTTCGCAATTTGAGAAATTGGTTAATGCTTCAAGGGCAAAGAAGTTAGAAAAGTCTCATGATCCTTTGGCTCTAGTAGCACACACGGGTTCATCTTCCAGAAACACCTCTTCTTATTATGTGACACATCCTTCATCTGTAGTTGATTATGATGAAGAGTATGAGCAGGATGATGTTCACAACCATTCTGAAGATCCCCTAGCATCTGCTATGTTGTTACTTGCCAAAGCCATTACTCAAAATTTCTCTAATCCAACAAACAATCGTCTTCGTGCTTCGTCTAATACCAGAAATCAAGCAGTCGTTCAAGGTGACAGGGTGAATATTCAAAGCAGAAATTCTGGTAATGTTGGAAGAAATAATAGACGAGCTTATGTTCAAGAAGAAGTTGTTGAGGGAATGAATGCTACAAATGAGACTGCAAATGTTCAAAGGATTGTTCGAACTCCGACTCCAGGCAATACTTCAACGGGTCAATGCTATAACTGCGGTGGAAAAGGACATTATGCTAGGAATTGTCCCAAGCCAAGGGTTCGTGATTCGAAGTATTTCATGGAGCAAATGTTGTTGGCAAAACAGGATGAAGCCGGTGTAATTCTTACCGATGAGCAGAATGATTTTCTCTTTGCTGATGCTTCAAGGATGGAAGAAATTGAAGAACTTAGTGCAAACATATGCTTAATGGCCAGAATTCAACCAGCTGATCAAAATTCTGATGATGAGCCAAGCTATGAGTCTGCATTTTTAGTCATCATTTTTAATTAAAAGCGTTGTGGATAACGCGAATACTCGAGTTGAAATCCAATTTTATTTCGGACGAGACGAAACCGGTTCACAAAATGAATAACATATATTTTATTAAATATTATAAAATATTTATGAAACGTTATCAAGTAAATAATAATCATTTTAATATATTTTATAAAAATATTTATAAAATAATAGTCGAGTGAGTACCCATTTTGTTGGAAAAGTTATTTAGAAAACAATGGCGCCACTTTCGTATTTTTAATCGTCCGTTAACGAGCCTAATCGAACCCCGAACCATTAATTATCGGAAGTTACAAAACATAACCAAGGATAACAATTATCTAAAATAAGTTCTTGAAGCTGATGAAAGGGCGAAACGTGTTCAAAAACAAGCTGAGTCTCAATTGTATCGCGATCGAAAATATTATTCGAGATCTCGAAAAACAACGAGATAAGTTGAGTCAAGGTAACATTTCAAACAGAAAAATAAGGAATTACAACAATCACATTTAATTTTAAAAAGAAAAATGAGTGAAAACGAGGATAAGTATCATGATACTATTCTTGATCTTGAGGAAAAACTAAAAAAGAATGTTGATTTGTTTTTGAAAATTGGTAATTCTTTACAAGCAATGTTTATGCTCGGTCCAAAACCATTGTCTGTTTTGATCAACAATTAAATATTGTTTGGGGTTCCGAATCTTATACACTCAGGACAAGCATTTCAGAATGTCCAAAGTTATATGTTGCATCTAGGAGGTAATATTAGAGTTCTATTGAATGTTAGAGATTCTGAGGAAACTCTAGAGGATGCTTTCAAAAGTCAACAGAAAATGAATGAAAAAATGAATGATCCAATTGTTGTTGCGAACAAACAAAATTGTTGGACAATTGATTACAAACAATTAAATGCGCTTTATAATGACTTTGTTCCTCAAAAAGAATCATTCTTGAACAACATGTTCTTATCTTCTTATATTCCCTTGTAGATTCTGGAAAACAAAAAACAATGCCAAGTGAGTTACCTTTGTCAATGAATTATTCAATATCAAGTTTGGATTTGAAACGTTGTTGCTGTTGATTAAAAAAACTGAAAAGTTGTCAGGAATGTCGTTTCACATCGAATTGCTTTAGGGTCCGAGCCGTGAAAACGTGATTTAGATGGTTGTTCTTTTAAGTCAAGCCAGACCTAAAAGTCGAAGGATAAAATAGTTATCTAAAAATCCGAAAATTCTCAGATGTTACAGATGCGTTTGAGCAAAATGATGTCTATCTTGATGAGATTGAAAGGCAAAATGATTTGTTGAAAGATCAACTTTTGGAAGCATCACTCAAACATGATATTGAGCTATGTGTGTTGTTAAACCATGAATTTGTTGATAAGTCCTTACATGATGAACTTGAACAAGTCAAAAAGAAATCTTTAAAGATTCAAGAGGGTTTGAAAGCAAGAATAAATATTCTTAAGAAAGATGTTCAAAGATGTGAAAAACAAAGTGTTGATTTTGAGTTAAAATCTTTAGAATTTCTGGTGAGGATATTCTAAAAATAGAAAGAGAGAGCTAAATCCATATGCGAAAAAGCAAATCAAAAGTGTGTTCGAAAAAGAAATGCCAGAACACACAAAAATGGTAAATAAAAAGAATAATTCGAATAAAGCGTATGGCATGTGCTAGAAAAAGTAAGAATGAGCACATGAGAAAAAACTGATCAAAAATATGTTCAAAAAGAATTGCCAGAACATATAAAATCAGATAGAGAGGAAAAAGACAAAAATGTCAAAAGAATTATTTGTTTCCTAACACCTCAATTGTATTCATTCAGTTATCATAATGGCACAACAACAACATGCAGCTGATGTTCATCCAGATGAGATGTGTCCTCCAAACAAGCGATATGACCTTATGGATGCAAACAAGAAGGTTGACTTGTCCATCAGAGAGCAAGATTCTGATGAATATTATTAAGAATCATCCTTTATGATTCAGCATTGCAGCTTCAGCATCTGTACCTTGGATTTATATGGCACAGTTCTGGCATACTTTGAAAGAAGACGGATCAAAGCATTCAACTCTGTTGATCCCACGCCTTGATCGATTCTTTATGATATAAAGAGTTTGTTACCTTGGAAGAATCCAAAATAACAAAG
>BQNB010209468.1:0-10337 GCA_026074375.1 Tanacetum coccineum
ATCCTGATGGCCTTTGGTGTTCAGCCTTGACTTTAGCACATGTCAAACATTTGCTAACATAGGTGGCAATGTTGGCCTTCATACTGGGCCACTAATATAGCTTCTTCATGTCCTGATACATCTTCTCAAAACCCGAATGGATAGAGTATTTGGACTTGTGGGACTCGTGCATAATCACAGTCCTCAAATCGCCATAATAGGGTACCAACTCCTGCCATTTAAGCACAGAGTTCCATCTGCGCGGGGTTCCAACTTTTCTATTCTAAGTTTCTCTGGATCCTTAGAATTTTCAATCAACATACCTCCAACATCTTCGTTCTTGAGGTTCTTTGGTTTTCGTGCTTCAGTCTGAGCATTCAGGATTTGTTTAGGAAGATCCAAGCCAATAGTCATCACTAAGGCTCGAACTCTTAATGGTTTACTCTGCTCCTTCATGCTCAAAGCATCAATAACAACATTCACTTTCCCCTGGTGGTAACGGATCTCACAGTCATAATCACCGAGCAGTTCTAACTAACGACGCTGCCTCATATTCAGCTCCTTTTGATTAAGAATGTGTTGTAAACTCTTGTGATCCGTGAACACCGTACACTTGGTTTCGTACAAATAGTGTCTCCAAAGTTTCAAAGAAAACACTACCGATCTAAGTTCTAAATCATGAGTTGTATAGTTCTTCTCATGAATTTTTAATTCGCGTGATGCATAAGAAATTACTTTTTCTCTTTGCATTAATACATCACCCAATCCCTTATGCGACGCATCGCAATAGACTAAAAAATCTTCGCTTCCCTCAGGTAAAGCCAGAATTGGCCCACTGCATAACTTCTGCTTTAATAACTAGAAGGCGGCTTCCTGCTTGTCTCCCCAATCGAACTTAAACCCTTTCTGAGTAAGCTTGGTCATCGACTTGACAGTCTTCGAAAATCCTTCAATGAATCTTCGGTAATACCCAGCGAGACCTAAGAATTGGCGAATCTCCGTTGGCGTTTTTAGAGATTCCCAGTCTTTTATAGATTCGATTTTGGCGGGGTCCATGTAAATTCCTTGACTATCAATCACGTGGCTGAGAAATTGTACCTTAGGAATCTAAAATTCACATTTAGAGAACTTAGCATAAAACTTCTCTTTCTTAAGAAATTCCAGAACTGTCTTAAGATGTTCTTCATGCTCCTTCTCGTTCTTGGAGTAGATAAGGATATCGTCAATAAAGACAATCATAAATTTATCCAAAAATGGCTTGCACACGCGATTCATGAGATCTATAAATACCATTGGTGCGTTCATCAAGCCAAATGGCATAACTTGGAACTCGTAATGACCATATCGAGTTCGGAATGCCATTTTTAGAATATCCTCTTCCCGTACTCAAAGCTGGTGATAACCTGATCGTAGGTCTATCTTAGAATAAACACTGGATCCTTGTAGTTGATCAAACAAATCATCGATCCTTGGAAGTGGATAATGATTCTTAACTGTCAGCTTATTCATTTCCTGATAGTCAATGCACATTCTAAACAATCCATCCTTCTTTTTGACAAACAAGACCGTAGCTCCCCAAGGTGAGGAACTGGGTCTTATAAAGCCCTTGTCGGATAGTTCTTTCAGTTTCTCTGACAACTCTTTTATTTCGGAAGGCGCCAATCGATAAGGTGCCCGTGCTACAGGTGCAGCACCAGGTATCAGATCGATTTAAAATTCCACTTGTCGAGTCAGAGGAAGACCCGGCAAGTCCTCAGGGAATACATCAGGAAAATCTCAAACTATCGGTACGTCCTCAAGTCGCTTCTTCTCCGACTTGTCTTCTGTCTCCTTTGTAGTAACGCTTGCCAAAAAGACTGGACATCCTTTTAGCATGTATTCTTGTGTTTTGGTGTACGAGATAATGTGCAGACAAGCCTCGTTTCCCCGATTGCTTTCGTCACCGTGAACGATTAGAGTTTCATTTCCCCAGGGGATACGAACGATCTTCTCGGCACACATAATGATTGCTTGGTACTTTACCAACCAATCTATACCAATTATAGCGTCGAAACTACCAAGTTCTATGGGCATTAAGTCTATGTTGAATGGGTGGTTCAGGATGTTTAATGTACAACCCCTAAGGATAGAGTTCAACCCAATTATTCTCCCGTCGTCTAGTTCAATGTCATAATAGTGATCTAATGCAGTTGGTGTGATATTAATTTAGGGACTAAATGTAGTAGACACAAAGCATCTATCGGCATCAGTATCAAATAAGACAGAAGCATAGCAGTTGTTTAGAAGGAATGTACCCGTCACAACGTTGGATTCGGGGTTTGTCCCTGCACGGCCTACCGCATACACTTTTGCTGGAGCATTGCCATTTCTAGCTTGGTTACTGTGGTTATTGTTTTTCAACTTTGGACAATCCCTCTTGAAGTGTCCCTGGGCTTCACATTCATAGCAAGTAGGTTTCTGACATGTCCCAGTGCCCCTTTGGTTTTTAGCAGTATTGGCATTGGCGGTACTCCTACAGTCACGAGCCAGATGGACAACTTGGTTGCACTTGTGGCATTTGGGAGCACATGGACCATCATGGTGATAGTTGCATTTAGCGCATAGGGGTTTAGATCCCCCGTATGACTTCTTCTCACCAGATCCTACAGTGTAGGCTCGGCCAGTGTTATGCCTCTTGTTTTGTTGTTATTGTGGTTGTTGGTGGTTATCATCTTGCTTTCTCTTGTACTCTATATGACATTCAACAAAAGTGCGGATTTTATTATCCATTAGCTCGGTTATGATTTCAACTGCTTCTTGCATTGTCTTTGGTTTAGACGCCACTACACTCCCATGAATCATGTCGGGAAGACCACCGACATATTTTTCAATTTTATCAGATTCTTCAGGAAATATCCTCTCGCACAACAAAGCTAATTCCTGAAATCATTGGGTATAAGTTATCAAGTTAGTACCCTTCACCTTCAGATCCTAAATCTCCATTTCCAGTTTCTTGATTTCATTTCGAGGACAGTATTTGTCAGTCATCATTTTCATGAGTGTTTTCCAAGGCATACCGTAAGCGACATCATGACCAACTATCTTGACATGAGTGTTCCACTATGTTAAAGCAACTGAATGGAGAGTGCAAGTAGTAAACTTTACTTGATTCTTAACTGTACAATTACTAATGTGGAAAACAGACTCCATTCTTTCAAACCATTGAGATAGACCGGCAAATCCTTCCGTGCCTTTGATGTTTAATGGTTGACATTTGAGAAAGTCAGTGTAAGTACATTCACGGGCAGTTCATTCTATCCTTCTAACACCCGTTCTCGAATTATGGCTATCATCGCCATTCGTATTTCTGTCAGCATCACGTGCTTCCAAAGCGGCAGTAACGCCTTGGTTAATCATTGCCTGAAGCTGGGCATTAGTGATAGATGTAGTGTTGGTTGTTTTTAGGGTTGTGTTTGACCTTGTGGCTCTTTTTGGTGCCATTTTCTTCAATCACAAGAAAATATAATACCCGTTAGATTTCACAAAATCCTAACCATGACATGACATATACACAATAAATAAAGTGAGATCACATCACATAGTGAATATACAACTGAATTGCAATTAACAATGATATAACTAAATCGACATTCATTCATAATAAATTCGATTATAGACATGACATAATACCACCATTCCATATATAACATCTGGAAAAACATACATGATTGGTTCAGATACAAAATGATCACAACAATTAGGTTACAAAAATATACAACCTAAATCCATACTAGCCGGGAGTTACTCATAATACTTAGTAGGCTGTACAAAATAACTAGCCATAACATGATCTATGAACTGCTACCAGCCTCCCTTGGTGCATCTGGCTGTGCAGGACCTTTAGCGGGTCCCTGCTATCTCTAAAACTCTGTCATCTGTGTCTGTAGTCCCTTCAGCAGCTTTAGTGCCTCAATGAACTGTGCCTGTCTCCTACGGTCCGTTGCCAACATCTCTGTAATCGCCACCTGTCTCCTGCGGTCTGCTACCTGCAACTCTGTAATCACTGCCTGCTGACCCAATATAGTAGTACGCAGTGACATAACCTCTGAACGTGCAAGATCACTAGCGTCCATGGATCGTCCCCAAGCCTCACGAGACATCCTAGCCTCTCTCTCCATCAGTAGAGCTATACGAGCATGTGCACGCCTATCCCTATACAACATGTTGAGCCGATCAACCATCAACTATCGCTCAGTCTGCTTATCATCCAACCTCATATAAATCTCGTCCGTGTCTTGCCTAACCCTAGTGGTAAAATCTGTCATCCGTCGACCCAACTCTGTGTCGTCAGTCGCTGGTTCCTCTGGCATGTCTACCAGCATCTCCTCCCAAGTGTCGATGATCCCATAACCGACATCTCTCTCTAGATCCCGCATAATCTCCCTGTCCATAATGGCAACAAAACCATAGTCCACCTAAAACTCTAGGAGGTCTAGCAGTGGGGGCAGACGAGCTCTCTTCGACCTCGTACCTAGGACCGAAAGCAAAACATAACCTCTTCTGAGGTGGTAAGCAAACCTTGGGCCTATCCACTCCATGGTCAACAGAGGGTAGCAGCAAAGATGGTAATGAAGCAGGTGGTCATATGGGTAAGAGTGGTGGTATCCCCGATGGTGAGGTACCTGATGGTGGTGTATCTGCTCTGGTGTGGGAGAGTATGAAATGTGGCGGTGGTGAATGGGAAGTAGATAGGGCCTCGGCTCTTAGCCGGATCATAGCAGCTCGATATCCTAATGGATAAGTAGGACTAGCAGGTGGTGGTGATGATACAAGTAATGGTGATAGTATCGAGGATAGTGGTGGAGAAGGAATCTGAGGCAGTGGTGATGACCATGGGGAAAGTGGTGATGGTGGTGGAGTAGGTATAGCAAGGAGTCTGGCAACCTCTGTATCAGACCAAAATGGTGTAGGTGGCTCATCTCGAATCGATATCCTAGCAGTAACCCGATATGCAGGATGCGGTGGTGGTGTGGCCGTAGACTCGTCGATCTCAAACGGCTCAGTCTCCTCAGCAAATAGGGCATGATCAACAGCTGGTAAAGCAACAACTATAGAGTCAGCAGGAGCTGGGTGCTCCTCCTCCTCCTCATTCCCCTCAATATCAACATCATCATCCTCGTCATCATCGGATGACTCATCCTCATCATCGTCATCGTCTCCTTCATCGGCAGGATAATCAGTAGGATCCTCCTCAGGGTCCTCGTCATCATCCTACTCTGGATCCTCTTCAGGATCTGACTCAGGAACATAGCCTGGTGATTCAGCAGTGGGTGAGGTAGCAGCAGGCAGGGGCTGCTCCTCAGCTAGGAGTACCTCATCCTCTGGTGGCATGAACTTTGGATAAACCGGCTCTGGAACAAAGTCTGGTAAAGGTGGGTACTCAAGACCCGACACATAATCAGGAGATGGCGGGGCCTAAAAAGCAGCTACCACATATGCATATAGATCCTTTAGCATCACGGGTGGTCCATAGACCCCCAGAGATCCGATGTCTGAAAACCCTACAAATGGACTGGACACAGCAGTGTATGTAACCGTGAAATCCTCAGAATCCGACATGACTGTATCTGAAAATCCAAAATAGCTTATATTAGTATTTAATAATAGACTCTTATAGTAATATGCATTTATACCGTAACATGTATATCAATCATGAATGCATCTAGTCTAATCAACTAATGCAACAACTAGTGTATGTATGTATGTCCCGTGAAAATCCCTTTGTGTGAATGCAATGTTTGAAAACGGTTATCGTAACACCCCCATTTTTGACATATAGTAGCGGAAGCTAATCTGGGGTATTACTTCATGGATCAACAGACATAATCATAGAAAACGACCCAAAAGAGGCATTTCATAAAATTTAGTTATCCTTCAATATCATATCAGAGTTTTACAAAGGAGGTCCCAAAATCTAGAAACATAAAGTTTGAATGATAACAGTTTAGCCATCTTCAAGTCCGTGCCACTCCGTGCCATAGGTTGCTCAATTACCTGAGATAAACATGCTAAAAGGGTCAACACAAAGGTTGAGTGAAATTCATAGGTTTTTAGTTATAATAGTTGAGTACAAGTTTAATAGTGGGTTACGTTGTTATACACCCATAAGTCTAATAATTGCAATGAGTATAATTATTATGGAAAACAGTATTATCATGGAAAACAGTATTATCATAGAAAACAGTATTATTGCCCTAAGCTCATGAATCACATATTTTAATAGAACCGGGAGCCTTTATCCGAAGACATACTGGGAGCTACTACCCAAAGAGATACTGGAAGTGATGTGGAGTTTTATATACCTAAAATATATCACAATATAATATAAACCTAAGAGCAATTAAGAAAATTACCAAGTTATCCTTGGTAAAATTCACTCTCAAAAATTTATATATATAATATATAATACGTATATTAAACCGGGCAAATATGATCACCCGGGTCGTTTCCCCAACGACTAGTGAAATTGAAACCTTGTTTAAGTTTGGATTATATTTGAATAAGCAAATGGATGATTTTGATATTCTAAAGCAACAATTAAAATAGACAATTAAAAATAATTAAACAATTAAACTAATACGAGAAACAATTAAAACGTGACAATTAAGCAAATAAATTAAATTTAACCCCTAAAAATGTAAACTAAAATTCTAAACCTAAGATAAGATAAAAGAAAATTTTAGGATTCACAAAAACATTTTTTCTTGATTATTTTTGAATTTAATATGAATTAAAAACTATTTTAATCTAATTAAATCCTAAAAATTATGAAAAGTAGCAAAATAATTGAAATTATATTTTTCATAGATAAAACAAAGTAAAAGAAAATTTTAGAAAAAAGAATTACTATTTTTGGCTTTTTAGATTTAAAGTTATGATTTTTCTAAGATTTAAACTAAATTAAAACGTAAAAATAATAAAAATATTAAAAATATAATCCTACAAATTTTTTTATAAAATTTACACTAAATAAAGAAAAAGTGCAGAAATTTTATAAAAATAAAAGCCCTAATTTTTACTTTTTAATTAAAGTCTAATTAAACTAATTAAAAGCTAAACCTAATTACTAATAAAAGTGAAAAAATAAAAGAAATTTAACTACTAGGGACTAACTGAGCAAATCAGTTAACAGACAAAGGACTAACTGAGTAACAATGAAAACTCAAAAGTTACAGATCCAGTCCCTGAGGCCCAACCCGTTTTCACCCTTAGTCCTAAATAGCTTAAAAATAAGGTGATGTTAAAATCAGCTTAAAATTCAAAACTCAAAAGACCAAAGTTGTAGAATAAGCTGGGGAGATCAATTTTAACAAAAGCACTATGGGCTTAAACTCAAAGATAAGCTCTAAAAGAGCTTATGAAGTTCTGACCTCAGAATGTAGGCATTTGAGCTCATTTTTACTTAAATGCTTGCACAAGGCTTGAAATAAGCTCAAATTGAAAACCAAAAGCTATTCTAGATAGCTTATAATGTGTATGAACTAGAAATGATAAGAAAACTAAACTGAAAACACTGAAAGTTAACTAAAATCAAGGAACAAATAAGCAAACTCAAGAAAAACACTTAAAACTTCAAAAACCAAATTGGCCAAAACCTTAAATAAGCTAAGACAGAACCTTAGCTTATGAAAACTTAACAAACAACCTATAAGCTACAAATTCAAGTCATAAAAACAGATACCACAAGCTAAAAATATAAATTTAGGAACTAAGATTACTTACTACTGTTTTTGGTCTTTTTGGAAATTTTTGGAAACTTTAAAGGCAAATGCACCTAGGTAATTAAGCTAGAAATTTAAAAAGAAGTTTTAATCTATATTAACTAATGTATAAGCTACAAGCTTGCTGAATTTAAGAGGCTAAAACTTATTTTAACTAACCTAAAATGCAAGAAATAAGCAAGCAGCATTAACTGTTAAGTTAATGCTGGTGCATTTGACCAAATGGGTCAAAACCATTTTGCAGGAAACTTTGGTGAGAAAACCAACAATAGACACACTCAATGAGTGTGTCTAAACACAATGCAACAAATAACAAGCCCACAAAAGCTTGGTTTCAAATTTATCAAACAAGAGATAAAGGAAAAAGGTGTCCTGGTGCAGGAACAAAGAGAATAAGCCACAAAATGCTTAAAAATACAAGCCAATGATTCAAACCTCCATAAAACTTAATCAATTATGAACTCTAAGCTGACCAAAGCAAAATTACCAATTAGCTTTGACTTTTTGAGGTCAAATTTGCATAAACCAAACACCCCTTAAAAAGTGACAGATTCAAATTAAGCTTTTGGATTACAAATCTAATGCATCAAACTTAATAACCAGATATCAAATAGCTTAAAATCAATCTAGATAACAAATATCAATAAGCAAATAAGCAGGAAGTTAAGATCTAATGGTTATGCTAATTTTTTTTTGGTTTTTATGATTTTTGAAACAAAAAGAGATAAAATAGAATTTAAACTATTAAAGCTTAAAACAGGTAAGCAAACATACTTAATAAGCTAGTTTAAGATCAAATAAGCACTAATAATCAGATTTAATAAGCAAATAAACAGATCTAAGCTTTAGAAAGTAAATAGACAAATATTTAAAGCAAAAACTTAAAGAGAAACTTACCAATCCTCTAGCTAAACAAGAGGAACCAATTATGGCAGCTACAAGCTCCCTAGCTTATAAATAAGCTAGGGTATAAGTCCATGGGGATCCTTCCCTTTTAGATCCCCCTTCCATAGCTTATTTGTCCAAATTTCCAAAGTATTAAACTGATTTTAGAGTTTAAATAGGATTAGATGAACAATATGAGCTCTATCACAAGCTTAGAGACTTGTGAGAGCTTTTGAGAGCTTATGACAAATAAAAAAAACTGAATTTCATTAATAAAAACTGGATTACATTACTATTGAAAGGAAATTACAATAAGCAGAAAAATACACTAGGTGAAAATTGAAAGGAAAAATGAAAAACTAAAAATTAGACAAGAAAAACTCTCCGTATGTGTGTGTGAGTGTGGGTATTTATAGCCACACTCTGAACCTTCTAGGCTTTGCCTTGGATCTCAAGCTTCTTTTAATCCGTACCATTCATTCCATCAATCATTGGAAATCTATTGTGAGTCGTTGGATCAAGTGTGGACACTCAAGGATTGCCAAGCTGTCATTCCTTGATGTGACAGCTTGTGCTTGTTTTGTGAGGGATACAAGAGCAATTTTCTTCTTTACTTGTGCTTTTCTCTCAACAACGTGGCATTCTTCCTTTGGGATTGGACCAATCAGAGATGGGGAGTGACGTTTCTTACTGCCAAGGTGTACTTGGACACCTAAATTGTCCTTTGTACCCTCTAATTGTGAAAAGCCCTTTGTTTTGAGTTAAGGGCACGTTTGGGAAGACGATGAACAGTGAATTGGATTTACCCGCCTTTTTTAATAACTGAAATGGGGTAAAAACTCGTTTGAACTTTGGGAAATAGCAACTTCAGCCCTTGTCTTTCTTTTACCTTATATAAAGAGTAAAAACAAGTTTCGAAAATGGCAGAATTGGTCCTTGTAGTTGTATAAAAAAAGTATTGGGCTTATGGATTGGGCTTTTAGGGTTTAATGGTTTCCGGATAAGATTTTTTAGGGTTTTTAGGCCCAATATGGTTTTAAGGGCCCAATAAGAGGTGAGGGGTCATTTTTGGACATTTATAAAACTTGAGGGACTGGAATTGAATTATTGTGAGGTTTTGTCTTGTAGTGGATTACTGCTGTTGACCATGTTGACTGGATTTGACTGCGGTCTTTGACTTTCTGGCTTCGGCTTTGATTCTTTGGCTTCTTTTTGTTCTCTTCTGATTCTCGTGTCCGTGCTTGCTTGTTTTTGACTATTTTCTTGTGATTTTTGATATATCCGTACCTGCACACACAAAACACAAATACAAGCATATTTTTGCCATTTTTGGTCTGTTTTGGGTTTATTTGGGTTATTTTAGGTACAAACGGATATGTGTATTCTACACTTATCAAAATTCCCCAAACTAAACGATTGTGTGTCCTCACGCAATATCACATGCCTTATAACCAAATACCTCAAAAATTCCCCAAACTAAACCTTTGAAAAGTAGCAAAGATTTTTGTTGAGAGAGTTAAGAGATCACAAGTTATAAAACACCCGATTTCCCATTTTCAAATTTTTTTCTCTTTTTATGATTTTTCTTGATAATTAACTACCTAACTACAACTTATTTGTGTTGACATAATGTATGTGGTTCCCTTTTTGTGAATGGATCTTTGCAGCCTATAAAGGATGATAGCCTGGATGTATAAATACAACAGACTATAT
>BQNB010209469.1:0-10337 GCA_026074375.1 Tanacetum coccineum
CTTAACAATATGAGCATAAGAACTAGAATACCCCTTTACCCTTCTATTTTTAACATCAACTCCAATGTTGTGCCTATTATCACCGTAGGTATTAAATTGACTACTCTTTTTCGTCAAAGGCTCTCTTAGAAACCTAGCAACATTAGCGTGAAGTTTCTGACATCCAACCCACACCGTGCATAAATTCTTAACCAAACGCTCCACATCAAAGATCTTAATAAAACGTACAAAACCAAACCGGTTACCTGCTTTGGATCTTGTGTTAGGGATATAAGCATCAACGACATTCCCATATTGCTTACAAGTATTCCACAAATCTTTAGCGAGACGTAGAAAGTTTCTGCACTTCATCCTCTTTGGAACGTTGACTTCCTATAATAAACCCTCTTTTCTTTCGAGAAACCTCCGTCCAATCACAGTCCCCCATAACGAAAATTAAAATAAAGACAAAAAAAAATTAGGGCTTGAATGAAAATTAGGGTTTGGAAAGAAAAAAAAATTTAAAATGAAAAAATTAGGGCTCGAAAAGAAATAGATTACTAAAACCTATAGATCCAGGGATCGTCCACTCTTAAGGAACTCCAATCAAGGAAAATCACAAGGATCCTCAAACATGATTAGGGCCTTAGCAAGAGGATGGTAGTATTTTAGCAATCGAAGGTGATTTCATGGCTGTTGATTTCATAGCTGTTGATCGAATGTGATTTCACGGCTGTTTCTCAATCTTCTTGATGCGGAAGAAGTGATATGCTTTCATCCAAATATCGGTTCCAAACTTTTGTTCTTGTTGCATTATTTCGAAGGCACAGATTCAAGTGACCAAAGGATTGATTATTTTCTTTGATTTATCGAAAGAGGTATTCAAAGAATTTCACCAACCTGATGATGATGCGATACGAGAACATGTATGCATTTATGAATTATATCGTGGGAAGCTACTAGAGAAATACAATGTAAAAGCGTATTTGAAAAATATGGGGGGTAATTATTGCTTACTCAGGATTGATCATAAGCCCTATACATTCATCCCTACTACAGTATGTCGAGCCTTATATCTCCTCAACTTCAAGAAGGCAATGAATAGGTGGGTTATAAATATCATATTGTTTCCTGGTTGGTTCTATTATTACATCGTCTTTGTGACTTGTTATTATATTCATTGCCATAGTGGAGTATTTATTTTGGCACATTAGCTTTGTTCTTGACATCTTGTTAAACTAGAATGTGAAACTTTTGTTTTAGCATGCCAGATTTAATATTTTGCAATTTATGGTTTTATCATTAGTAGTTTCTAAATGATAGTCTATTTTGTTTGGAATTGTGGATAGTAAGCTAACTTTTGTTTTGAATCGTTATGAAATCATTCTTTGATCTTTGTGTTTGACTAATATAGTACATGTATGTGTTATGTTCTAGTGTTGTTAGTACCTTTTATGATTTTATTACGGCTACAAAATTTGTATGTACTACTTATATACCAAGACCGCCAAAGGAAATAAAATAGTACTACAGACCCATACACGAAAGGGCTAAATAAACAAAAGATATAAAGAACAAAAGAAACACAGCAGCAGCTAAACTGCTAAACCGAGTGAAATATACGAAATTTACGAAACATTTACAGCAATATTAAATGAAAGCCAGAAAACATGAACTTTTGAGCTAGTAGCCTGGAGGCTGCCTCATTCAATCAACATAACCTGAACTTTCTGTGCAGGAGCAGCCACCATTCATTCAAACGAAACATCAACGGCAATGAACCAAAAGCAAGAGAAACCGGATTTCACGTGCCAGCCCTATCCCAAACAGCCTAAACACTATGTACCTAATTACTTTAAACCAAAAAAAACAACTTTGCCACCAATTGTCCATCTAATGATTATTGGCAAGAATGGAGGATGTACTAATGAATACACCTTTTAAAAAATATGTTTAAATAGCAAACTATACAAACACTGATAATCAGCACATATCAGCTTATTGCCTCTAGTTGTTTATCGGGGAGAGTTAAGTACATTTTTTGTCCTTGTGGTTTGGTGTGTTTTTCACTTTTGGTCCAAAATTCAAAAAAGTTTTGGTTTTGGTCCAAAAACATAGTTTCGTTCCACTTTTAGTCCAATCCCGTAAATTTGGACTAAAAGTTTTGGACTAAAAATGGAACGAAACTATGTCTTTTGGACCAAAAGTGTAACGAAACTATGTCTTTTGGACCGAAAATGGAACGAAACTATGTGTTTTGGACTAAAACCAAAACTTTTTTTAATTTTGGACCAAAAGTGAAAATGCACCAAACCACGAGGACCAAAAATGTACTTAACTCTAGAATCTATATAATCATACTACCTCACTAATAAAAAAAACTGGAGACCAATTTTAAATTTTCAAAGTTATAGACTTAATCCAACTCAAAACAGGGTTGCTCACCATGAGGTTGGGTGACAAGTAAAACAAAGCGGGTTTCGGAAAAGGGCCACTCAAAACCGGGTTGCTCACTATGCCTAACTTAGCTGCATGAGTGCGCCACTTTAATAGCCACTCGACTCAACCCAGCCAGCCAACTCGTTTGACCCATTGTATGAAGTGACCCATTTTGATTCTAATTAGTTCTGAGATGTTATCAATCCTGATGAGTCCATTTGTTTTACTACTTCTTGCTGTATATGTGATTTCACTAGTTTGGATAGACTAGAGGTAGTCAAATGATATATAGAGCGTTTTGAAGCATGTACTCATTGGCGGAGCTAAGCATTGGCCACATGTGACACGTGCCACATGTGGATTGGGCATGCGAAGGTAAATTTGATATCTATAAAGTTCGCTCATTTAATTTCTTTATCACTGGTACGTATTCATTTTAAGTGCGTGGTAAGGGGTGAGCATGAAAACCGAAATAATCAAATAAACCCAAAACCGAACCCGAACCGAACCAAACTACAAATTCGGTTTACGGGTTGGATATGGGTTTGACAATCAGAACCGAAAACCGAATTTATATAAAAATATATTTTTTTTTATATATTTATGTATAAAAAAATACTATTAAAATTTTACCCTAATATAAAAAACACATTTTATACTTGAAATAAATTTTTTTCCTAAATTATTATGTAATTATTTATTTTTTAATTTCGGTTTTTGGTTTTCGGTTCGGTTCGGTTTTCGGGTTGACCCCAAAAAGAATTTCGGTTTTCGGTTCGGTTTTCGGGTTGACCCAAAAAAGAATTTTGGTTTTCGGTTCGGTTTGGTTTTCGGGTGTAATATGGCTTGATAACCAAACCGATCAACAACCCTAAGTGGTATAATATGGCTTGATAATAAAGCTAAGCCCATTAAATTTGGACAAAAACAAATGTAGCCCAAATGGTTAACTTATTAATTAGAGTTAATTGCAAAAATCGTCCCTGTGGTTTGTCGGGTTTAACGGATTTCGTCCCTCCAAAACTATTTTAACGGATCCTCTCCCTATGGTTCTGACCCGTATCGGGTTTGGTCCCTCCCACTAACAATTGTTAGTTTATCCCGTTAAGTTGTCCTACGTGGCATTTAAGTGAGGGGTATTTTTGTCTCACCAAGTTTGGTGCCATTATCTCTTTACTACACATTTCTTAAGTCTTATAAAACGCTTTCTTAACACATTTCATCCCTAAATTAATACCCCAACCACCCCACCATCTGAAACCACCCTACCATCTGAAACCTAATTCCCAAATTAATACCATCTGCAAAAATCAAGCATGTTGTGTGAATGGAGGGTTCGTAAAAAGGGACAAGAAGCAAATCCGTATGAAGATTATCGTAAGTGATTATACCCCCATTGTTATTAGTTTCGTGATAAGTTATTGTTTAAACCTAATTTTATTTATTTATGAACAGGTGACTTTCCTAGTGTTTTTTGTCTAAAGATTAACCATGGTGGTAAATTTACAAGTCCTCCTATGATTCGTTACAAGGGTGGTATGGTAAATTGGGTTGATGATATTGATTCTGACATATTCTCTATAGTGGAAGTAACCAGTATGATGAAAGAATTAGGTTATCAAAATCTTTGTATGGCCTATTATTATAAGAAACCTAACACAGATTTAGATAATGGTCTTACAGAATTAGCTATTGATAAAGATGCTTGTGAAATGCTAATGTATGTTGATAAGTTTAAGGTTATTGAACTCTATACTCACCATTCTGTTAATAAGAAACATGTTTTGATACAAGAGCCTTTGGGTACAGCTAGTAAACCTAATGAACCTGATATTGGTTATGGTAGTGAGGCAGAGGTTGATGTAAGTGAGGATGAGTGGTTGCAGGAGGCCTTAAAAAGTTGTCAATAAAATCTAAGAAAGGTCAGCAGCCTAGTAGGAAAGAAGTAGGTGAATCGAGCAGGAAAGAAGTAGGTCAATCAAGTAAGAATGGTTCAGGTAGTGAGAATGGTTCAGATAGTAGTAGTGGTTCAGATAGTGAAGACAATGATTATTTTGTGGATGAAGAGAACTTGATAGATGATGTAAATGTTGATATGGCTGAGTTTAAAAGTCACACAGATCCTGACGTAGAATGGGTTGGATGTAAAGAGAAAGTGGTAGAGGAAAATGAAGTGTTTGATTTAGAGGAGGTTGATCATGAGGACTTTGATAGTGGAAGTGATTCAGATGAAGATGTTAGGAGAAAAGCATTAAGGAAAGTTGGTAGGATGAATCAGGCAAAATTTAGTAAAGGTGAAACAACTTGTAAAGAAAATTTCTTTGTTGGAGAATAATTTGCCACTAGCAAACTGGTTAAGGAAAAAGTGACTAGAGTATCAGTGGAACAAAGAAGGCAGTTATGGTTAAAGAAAAATGACAAGCTAAAGGTGAGAGTTGTTTGTAGAGGTCAAGTTCCAGACTTTGCAAATAATAATATGGGCACTATTGTACCTGTCACATATAATCCAAAAGGCCCAACAAGTAAAGTTCAGCCCAAGTCCATTTCAAAGAAAGAGAAAGTGACAAAACCAAAAGAATCTTATGGTTGTCCTTGGGCTATGCAAGTATCGAAGTTGCCTAATGAGGATACTTGGGAAGTCAAAACATTATAAGATATCCACAAGTGTCTACAAACTAGAATAGTAACAAAATGCACAGCTACTTTCCTTTCAAGGGAAGTGGAGGAAAGCATTAAACCAAATCCCAAGATTCCTTTATCTGCCCTTAAAGATCAATTGCAGAAAAAATTTGAAGTAGGGGTATCAAAGCAGAAGGTGTTTAGAGCTAAAAAGATGGCTTATGAAAAAGTTGTTTGTAACTATACACAGCCGTATGCACAGTTAAGAGATTACTGTATAGAATTGAAGGAAATTAATCCAAATACTACAGTTAAGATACATGTTGAACTACCAGAAGTTCCAGACAGTGAAGAAAGAAAGTTCAAGAGGATATATATATGTTTAGGACCTTTAAAAGATGGATTTAGAGCAGGGGGAGAGATTTTTTGGGTCTTGATGGTTGTTTCCCGTCTGGACCATACCCTGGCCAAATTCTTACAGCAGTTAACAATGGGATCTACCCACTTGCATATGCTGTAGTTGAATCTGAATCTAAGGATTCATGGAAGTGGTTCCTTGACTGCCTAGGTGATGATCTTGAGCTTTTCAGAAACTCCAACTTCACATTTATATCTGACAGGCAAAAGGTAATATTCATATCTATTTTTCAATTGTGTTGTATCTATTATAGTTGTCTTACATAATCTGTTATATATTAGGGTGTGATACCAGCCATTGCAGAGACATTTCCTAGTGCAGAACATAGGTGTTGTCTCAAACACATCTATGATAATATGAAATTGTCTTGGAGAGGAAAATTGTACAAGGAATTATTATGGAAATGTGCCACAGCTACCACCATTCATTGATAAAAGAATGGAAGAAATGAAAAATCACAACATAGAAGCTTATGAATGGTTGAGGAAGATCCCACCACAACACTGGGCCAGGTCTCACTTTTCAGGTACAAATTGTAATATTCTGTTATTGTATTAAGGGTTATGTCTAACTATGGTGTTATTGTATTGCAGGTAGGGCAAAAAGCAATATTCTATTGAATAACATGTGTAAAGTTTTAAATGGGCAGCTTGTTGATGGGAGGGACAAGCCTATTATAACTTGTCTTGAATACATAAGGGAATACCTTATGAAAAGGATTGTAAATGTTCAGAAGGTGCAAGACAAGTGTGATGGGCCTTTAACACCAAGTACTGCAAAGATCTTTAAGCTTATTGTAAGGGCTGCTGCAAAGTTGAAGGTAAGTATCTAAACAATGAAAATTTCTGGAATGGTAGTGACTTGTATCAAGTCATGTTAGTCCTTGGGTGACAATTTTGTTGTTTAAATATGTACTGAGAGGGTCTGTAGTTGTAGGAAATGGGAGTTGAGTGGGATACCCTGCACACATGCAGTTGCTGCCATATGGGATATGGCAAGTAATGGGACAGATACTAGAATACTTGAGTCTTATTGCAATCCATGTCACTGGTTATCAACATGGAAAAAGATGTACAAGTTTAATATTAATCCTGTAATGGTCCACAAGCATGGAAAAAATCAGATGTTCTAACAACCATTATCCCACCAAAACCTCACCTACAGATTGCAGACCACCAAAGAAAAGGAAAAAGAGTGCAGCTGAACTTGAGATGAAATTATGAAGTCTAACAAGATGACAAGGTCAGGAAAGAGAGGGGGGGGGGGGGGGGGGGGGGGGGGGGGGGGGGGGGGGGGGGGGGGGGGGGGGGGGGGGTGGGGGGGGGGGGGGGGGGGGGGGAGGTAACTTGCAGTTTGTGTTCACAATCAAAGAGGATGCAAAAGTAAAAAAGTGGAGATGTTGGTGCTGGTTCACAAGGGGGGTGTTGATGGTTCACAGACCACACATACAACACAGACTACAGATAGAAGAGGATGCAAGAGTCAAAAAAGTGGACATGTTGGTGCTGGCAAAAGGTAATATTCATATCTATTTTTCAATTGTGTTGTATCTATTATAGTTGTCTTACATAATCTATTATATATTAGGGTGTGATACCAGCCATTGCAGAGACATTTCCTAGTGTAGAACATAGGTGTTGTCTCAAACATATCTATGATAATATGAAATTGTCTTGGAGATGAAAATTGTACAAGGAATTATTATGGAAATGTGCCATGGCTACCACCATTCAGAAGTTTGATAAAAGAATGGAAAAAATGAAAAATCACAACATAGAAGCTTATGAATGGTTGAGGAAGATCCCACCACAACACTCAGCCAGGTCTCACTTTTTAGGTACAAATTGTAATATTCTGTTATTGTATTGCAGTAAGGGCTAGGTCTCATTTTTATGTTATTATATTGCAGGTAGGGCAAAAAGCAATATTCTATTGAATAACATGTGTGAAGTTTTAAATAGGCAGCTTGTTGATGGGAGGGACAAGCCTATTATAACTTGTCTTGAATACATAATGCTGCTAAAATCTTCAAGCTTATTGAAAAGGCTGCTGCAAAGTTAAAGGTAAGTTTATTGCAGAAAAAAAACTTATAGTCTTGTTTTATAAATGCTTATAGTCTTGAATGATAAGTAGAAAATGTATGTCATTTTTATAGGTTGACTGGAATGGTAGTGACTTGTATCAAGTCAGTTGTCCTTGGGGTGATCAATTTGTGGTTAATATGACTAAGAGGGTCTGTAGTTGTAGGAAATGGGAGTTGAGTGGGATACCCTGCACACATGCAGTTGCTGCCATATGGGATATGGCAAGTAATGGGACAGATACTGGAATACCTGAGTCTTATTGCAATCCATGTCACTGGTTATCAACATGGAAAAAGATGTACAGGTTTAATATTAATCCTGTAAATGGTCCACAAGCATGGAAAAAATCAGATGTTCCAACAACCATTATCCCACCAAAACCTCACCTATAGATTGGCAGACCACCAAAGAAAAGGAAAAAGAGTGCAGCTGAACTTGCAGATGAAATTATGAAGTCTAACAAGATGACAAGGTCAGGAAAGAGTGTAACTTGCAGTTTGTGTTCACAATCAAAAAGGATGCAAAAGTAAAAAAGTGGAGATTCTGGTGCTGGTTCACAAGGGGGGTGTTGATGGTTCACAGACCACACATACAACACAGACTACAGTTAGAAGAGGATGCAAGAGTCAAAAAAGTGGACATGCTGGTGCTGGTTGACAAGGGGATGGAGATGTACGTGTTGGTGGTTCACAGACCACACAAACAACTCAGAGTTCATTTTGAAGAGTCCAACATCCTAGTTTTCTTCATGCCTCACCAACCAAGATGACCAAGTCTTCTGTAAAGAGGGGTGGTTCTTAGTTTTTTTATGTCTTGTCAAAGACAATGTTTACTTTAGTACTTGTTATGTTTCTTTTGTATGTGTTGATCTCAGACTTTGTTTTGGTCCTTAGCTGTCTGTTTTTTTTTCATGTTGGTCAAACACTAAACTCAAGTCTCTTTAATGTATTCTACTTGTTGGTTGAAATTGCAGTGTTGTTAATGCATGTCTTTTTTAGTCATTTTGACTAGTTAGAGTAAATGCTAAGTTTGGTGTTAGTTAGACTGTTGATAAAAATTTATGACAACTAACCAAAAAACCCAATTCATTCAATACAATACAAAATTCATGTCATTACCAAAAGATCTTCATTTCATTGATTGACTTAGAAAAAGGAGTTCCCTTACAATAAGTCATTACCCTACGGTTCTTCATTCATTACTAAAGCCTATCAGAACCCAGAACAAAGTACAATTGCTAAAAGCCTATCACTTAAAAACTAGGAAAACAACAAAAAAAACCCAACTGAACACCAACATCATCTTCAATCTTTTAGCTTGAACACTACTTTCCTGAACTTGTCCTTGTAGGTCATTCATTGATCTTAATAGACCTGGAATAATTTGAACGGATCTTGGACACATAGGAGGATCATACCAATCAATAATCCCATGATTAGCAACCTATTAGAAATATAGAAAAATTAGGTCAAATAATTTAGTGGTTTTTACAAGATAATTGATTACCCTTTTTGAACAACAATAAAATCGTCTTCCTGGGTTGGTTGGAGTCCTTGAAGTTTTGATGATGCCAATCGAGTTGCAAATAGGACATCTCTCCGTTGTTGTTACTTTGTGTGTGTGTAAATTGTTTCAGGGATAAAAAGTGTTGTGGGGGCTGTATGAAGCCCTAAATCTTATAAACACATTTGCAGGGATGGTGAGACAAAAATACCCCTCACTTAAATGCCATGTAGGACAACTTAACGGGATAAACTAACAATTGTTAGTGGGAGGGACCAAACCCGATACGGGTCAGAACCATAGGGAGAGGATCCGTTAAAATAGTTTGGGAGGGACGAAATCCGTTAAACCCGACAAACCACAAGGACGATTTTTGCAATTAACTCTATTAATTATGTGTTTGTGGTTTTTAATGACTACTGAGTTAACCAAACATGTTGAGCACCTCACAATCTCACATGCTGACATGGATGGAAGATATTCTTGAGCTTTGTTGGGTAAAAATATTAATTTTAATTTTTGAGCTTGTTAATGTGACCATCTATAATATAAATGCATAATGTTTTATATAAGTTTAATACCTAAAATATCTTAATGTCGTTTAGGTTCGTTAGGGCTCACGAGCTCAATCAAGCTTTGTATGTGAAGCTCGGGCTCGAGCTCGATTAATAAATGAGCTGAAACTTAGGCTAGGGCTCGAGTTTGTTTAGGCTCAGCTCGTTCGAGCTTTTTACTATATTATATTTATATATATATTTTTATTTATGGATATATATATATATATATATATATATGTATATATATATATAATATAACTAAATAATAATACCAAATAGTAATAGTATAGAGAGTATCCCGTTTGATATAAAAATTGCTTGAGGACAAACAATATTTTATCTCTCGGATGTCGTATCCCGACGAGAGATGAATTTAAAATCCACGAAAGCGTTTTGTTTGATGCTTGAATATCGAATATTTTTGTTGTTACTTTGTGTGTGTTTAAATTGTTTCAGGGATAAAAAGTGTTGTGAGGGCTGTATGAAGCCCTAAATCTTATAAACACATTTGCAGGGATGGTGAGACAAAAATACCCCTCACTTAAATGCCACGTAGGACAACTTAACGGGATAAACTAACAATTGTTAGTGGGAGGGACCAAACCTAATACGGGTCAGAACCATAGGGAGAGGAACCGTTAAAATAGTTTGGGAGGGATGAAATCCGTTAAACCCGACAAACCACAAGGACGATTTTTGCAATTAACTCTATTAATTATGTGTTTGTGGTTTTTAATG
>BQNB010209471.1:0-10336 GCA_026074375.1 Tanacetum coccineum
TTGTGGAAAGTTGTGCATGGTTTCAATTTGTGAGTATTATATTCAAGTGTTGTATTTGTGTGTTTTCTTATTACTGTATTTCTTATGCTAATACTGTATTTCAATTTGTGAGCCGGTGGGTCATAGGAACATGAGGCAAAGAATATTTTTGTAAAGGTTTGTCAAATTGAAGTTCATGTACTTTACCTCATGACAATGAACATATTATTTTTCTTTGCTAAAAGAATTAATTGATATCTTCTTACATTTATAGGTGGAAGAAATTACTTCATTAGCCCGACTGCGTTCTTAATAAGTGTCTCATAATTACCTTGAAAACGTCAAATTTGAACTACAATGGGCCGTGCTTAACACGGCCTAAAAGAATTACCTAGTATAGGTATATACAACTAATGTGGACGTTGGATTTGGGGGGTGTTATGTGATTTTGTCATTTGATATGATAACCGAAGAATTTAAGGAATTAAAACTCCGGGATACTTTGGCAGTTGATATTATAAGCTGTATGTGTAAATCTAAGTGGAGGGAGTCTTTAGCTGTGGTTCTTACAGAAACTGTGGATAAGAAAGAAGTTATTAGTGTATGGATGATGGATAATGGTGATAAACAATTGTTTACAAAGAAATTCACCATTAACATGCCGGATGAAGTAAATGTGGTACTTGGATTTCGGAAGAGTGGCGAACCTATAATTGAAATGATAAGAGATCATATTGTACTTGAGGACCTTTTTGTTTATGAACCCTACTCGGGACACATCAATTGTTTTGGAATTACTGTAATAGAAGATTCATGCGATGTGAGTTCCTATATGGAGTCACTACTTTTGCTTGATCTCTAAAATTTTAGCTACTTTTGACATGAATTGAGGACTATGACAATGGTAACATTGCAAACGTGGATGGTAACAGATGGCTTTTGGAGCAAGCAAGTACAATTGAAGCGCACTTATTGTGAAAATCAGTTGGAGTTTATTAAAAAGTAGATGCATTACATGTAGACAATGCTTGTTGTAGCAGTGAGGTCAATGTTTCAGACATTTATTATGATAAATCTCACATATTTTATGAATGATGAACAAACTTCTTGTTGGAAGTCATGTAAATTTTATCAGATATTTTGTTATTTTGGTTTGGCAGAAATTGTGTTATGCTATTAAAATACAGGATGATGAGCTATATCACGAGGAGGGTACAACCTCGTATAGTAGGAAGAAGAATTGTCTTGCAGTATAATTTAGATTTTCCCCATATATTATTTTTTATTTTTATATGAATTGAATGAAACTGGGACTTGTGTCAATCACATCTTTGATTGTGAGTTTTAGCTATTCTGTATATAACATCGAATTTTGGCCAAACTTTCCAACAGGCTAATCCTCCTATCTGTAAATGACCGTTTTGGAAAGTTGTATCTGGTATGATAAAGAGTCATTTCTAAAACAGTTCTGAAACACATTGCGTGCTGTGGTCTTTGGTCTTTGGTAAATGCTTGAATGGAGCTTATGACTCTGTGTTTGAGTCTTTTAGATTGCAACCACTAATAAACTATGCCACAAACGTCACAAGTTTTTGTGTCCCAGGTTAGACAGTTGGATGTTGCCTTTCTGGTCATAAGGTTAAAAACTTATAATTTGTTATCAAGTTCCAAAGAGAGTTGTATTGGGGTGCAGAGGGATATGCAACTCTCAGAAATGCAGGTTGTATCGTCTACATTACTTGTCATGTGTCTCGAAAATCATGGAAAAAGTGCCATTGATTCCAGTTTCCTTGCTGCTGATAATAAAAAACAGGCATGTTTTCATCATTGTGTCGTTTAACGCATTTCCCTTGGGAACTTGCAGAGTTCAGTCTGCTTTAGTGTTATACAGTGTATGCACAGCATAGTCATAGCTTTTTTTGATATGTAGATATACAGTCTTTTGACATGTACAGGGTTTTATTGGTATTGTTGGGGTTGAGGAGTGGAAGCGATGTGGCGCATACGTGGAAGCTTTGGTTTGGGAGTGATTTTTCAACCAATCTTGATGCTCTTAGGGATAGAACTATTAGTTCCTGGAAGATGTTAAGCACACTTTACCATGAAATCATATTTAATTCTATATAATGCAGGAGATGTTAGGGAAGCCAATAACTTTAGTATTCAGTGAAAGAGTTGTAGATGAAAGTGAAACAGAGGAAGACGCTTCTAACGAATAACCTGCTGAATCATAGTTTAGTTGAAATCTGAGCTCCCCTTCGACCAAATTTTTGGTAGTTGATGATCACACGGAAGGAAAACAGAGTTTCTAAATGTAAATATCATAAACTAGTTCCAAGTATTTTCAATTGCAGACTGAGTAAGCAACTTATATGTGTATCGGCAATTGCTCAGTCAATTCATACATTATCCTGTCTTATTTTGTTAGCAAATAGTATTAGTTTGTATTGGTTCGACTTAAATCCCGGAACTGAATCGGAGCCGTACCGTTACCGGTCCCACGACACGATGCGGTACCATGGTGGTGGTAGTGGGTGGTGGTGGTGGTATTGGGTGGTAGGGGTGTTAATCAAGTAGGGTTGGTCGGGTTCGGGCCAATTCGAGTCGGCTCAAAGTTAGAAAATATTTGGCTAACTCGGGTTCGGGTCGACCCGTTTGACCCGAATAAGGTTTGCTTTAATTTTTTAATACATTTTTTTAAAAACTGTCTAAATTTTTTTTATAAAAAGAAGCAATTTTATAACCATTTTACACATTCGGGTTGACACGAACCCGAATGGACCCGACTCGAGTAGACGCGACTCGAACTGACCCGAAGCCGACTAACCCAAGTTCAAACAGGTCCGGCTTCGGGTATGTTATTTTTAGCAATGACCCAACTTTGACACGACCTTATTTGAACTCGGGTTAGTTGGGTTCGGGTTGGGTCTACTCGAGTCACGTCCATTCGGGTTCATGTCAACCCGAATATGAATAAAATGATTATAGAATTGCTTTTTTTCTAAAAAGATTTAGATAGATAATTTATAAAAAAAATTATTAGAGTAAAAGTTAAAAATACTCACTATCCCAGATTCCCAGATAACTCATCTCATTGTACATAATAAATTCTTAAATGTGTCATTATACCTAGTGCTATGTCAGAATGAGTTATCCGGGATAGTACATAGAGTATTTTTAGCTTTTACCCTTGTTAAAAAGAAGGTTTCACTAGGTATAATAACACATTTAAGAATTCATTATGTAAAATGAGTTATCTGTGATAGTACATAGAGTATTTTTAGCTTTTACCCTAAAAAATAGGGATAAAGCCGTAGAATACCAACGAACTTTGCCTAATTTTTTCGATTTTGGTACGTGTTACTGAAACAATTATCGCTTTGTACGTGTACTTACATAAAGTGTCTCATTTGCACATTTGATGTTGTGTAACGTTATTGATTTGCCACGTGTCAGCATATCACGTATGACACTTCATAAAAATGTTGCAAATCGAGAACATGTATGTTAGTCCCACGTACCATATGGATAATTGTTTCTATGTACTCGTACCAAAATCGTTATAAGTTAGCAAAGTTCGTGGTTTATTCTTACGGCTTTATCCCTAAAAAAATATAAAAAATAACCTTTTGTGGGTCAAATGGGTCGAACCAAACCCGATTTAGCCAAAGATTTCAACTTTGACCCGACTCGAATTACCTGAACCCGAGCAACCCGACCCATTAACACCCCTACCACCTTTAGTAGGTGGTGGTGGTGGGTGGTGTGTTGCACGGTGGTAGTTGTGGGCTATGGTGGTGGGCGGTGGTGGTGGTTGTTGGTTTTGATTATTTAAGTTAAATGTTAACGATCGTTGCCCAAAAGGACGTGACAGGGGATAATGATGTTAGGAGATTTAACAGACGAGAGTAACGACCATTTGCTAGAGGGACTAAATATACAAGATTTGATAAGAATTGGGACGAACAGTGAAAAAAAGTTAGAGGGATGAAAGATGAAAATGTGTGTAAACAACAAGGACTAAATTGAGACATGTTTTTTTTTTTGGGACAAAATTGCTCATATTTTGTTTTGTTTCATCTTTTTCTAAACGAAATCGGAAAAACAAAGCAGTGTTGGATCTTATAAATGTGCTAACAACAACATCAACTGCTTAAACATTCATATTATGCATTAATGCCTCTATTCTGGTGGAAGAACACTTAATTGGCATGTAGATAAGATGATTAGAACTAGGGGCGATCCAAGGACCGGACCGGACCGAGGACCGAGTTGGTCCAAAATGCCGGACCGTATTAGGGACCGGATCCGAATCAGTAACGGTCTTCGGTCAGGCTCACTTACGTCATACACTGGCATATTTCGGGTTTTATTTTGGTCGGACCGAGCCGGATCGGACCGGACCGAGACCGAGGACCGGACCGAATACATTCGGTCCGGTCTGGTCCGGTCTCCGGTACGGTATGCTCACCCCTAATTAGAACAAATTTTTGTGCAGATGAAAGAGAAATTAGAGATGTAAGATAACTTATGGTTGAGTTGTATGCGTAGTAGTAAAATGCGGTTTTCGCTTTGCATCCTTCCTGCAAAATTTCCATTGTATAACCACCACCCAGTTGCCATAGTGGTATGTGGAGTTGCTCACCTACCAAGAGGTTGTGGGTTCAATTCTCGTCAGGGATGTTGATAGTGTAGTGTGGGGGTGAAAGTAATTACCGTTGTAATAAAATCTGTTGTATCATCTTTCAAACTCTGAAGTCATAATTACGTCATCTCTGTAAAAAATCTGTTGTATCGGAGCCATAATGATGCGCCAAATTCAGTTTCAGCCATCCATACATGTAAGAGAAAATTTGGTTAATGTACATGCTTATCAAGAGACTTGATAAATCGCACTGTGGACCGTGGTAGTAAACTGGAATTTTATGATTCTATGGATATACTTGGTCACACATCACAGCTACAAAAGAATTACAATTTAGTTTCGTATTTGGTTAACGACAACATAACATTTTAACCTGGTCATAAAAACCAGAAAACAATACCTGAATTAAATCGTAATAATTAAAAATGATCTGAAACACAAGAGCCGTGATACTAAAAGATAAAAAGATATCAACCAGTACTTGTCAAAACAGAAGGGTGCATGAACTAAAAATCAGATCACAATGTTGCTCGGTAATAAAGGAAGTTCAATATCTAGCGACTCGCAAATACACCATAATATGTGATGAGCATATCAATGTATGACAAACATAATCAGCAAAACCGAAAACAAAAATAGCAAAGACAAAATCTAGTACAGACACCAATTGTGCAGCTAACACAGCTCCACATGAACCAGAAACTTGCTACTATTACTGCCTAGATCTAGACTCAGCTCGCCTGGCTTCATCATGAGTCGAAGGGAACAACTCCACGTAACGTGACCCAATCGACTTCTTGTCTTTTGCCATGGCCTGCTTGGCAACCTCAGTTGATTGAAACGTCACGTAAGCCTCTCCTGTTGCCTTCCCATCTGGCCTGCAAGCAATGTGTACTTTGTCCTCTGCAATATTGAAATCATTAAAAAACTCAACAATCTCAGCTTTCGTGACCGCAAATGGAAGCCCTCTTAATTTCAATATCTCGGTATACTCAAGCTGATCTTTATCTATAACTTTCTTGGACCGAGATGGAGGTGGACTTCCACGGCCGTTATCATAGATGCCATCATATTTGACCTCAGCAGCCACAGCATTATAGTAGTCCTGTTTCTTGCACTTGAAAACTTCAACATACCTCCGCCCCATGTTTTGGTGGTTTTTTTGTATAGCAAGATCAGCCTGCATGGGTCGTGAAAAGACCACAAAAGCTTCACCAGTAAACCGACCACTCTTGTTGACCAACAGCATGTCAACTATCTCGAGCCCTGTGAAAAACTTGAAGATGTCTACATCTGTGCAGTTAAATGGCAAGCCACGAAGACGAACCACAGGAAATGTTGAAGACGAATGCTGATATCCAGCGTTGTAGTCGTATGGAGGGTAGCCACTTGAACCGCTGCTCACTGCGAAGTAGGGATTGGATTCCGTCATTCTTGGTCTCTTTGAGCCGATCTCGTACCCATCTGAATACCCCCCGCTCCCATACATTGCCCTTCAATTATTATACCCAAAGAAAAAAGTCCCCACTCAACCTTGTTAATAAAACCAGACCCAACCCATGTTTTATTAAAACTAGCTTTTTTACTACCTTGGTAATTATAAAAACACTTTGTCAAAGTTTAGTCCTTGTTAATCACATATCATCCACACAGTATTTTAATTCATCACAATTATCATTTTTCATCAAATTAGAAGCACATAAACACATAGCAACAAAGACAATAAAGGCACAACATCATACAGCAGATCTGTGTTTCCTGTAACTTAAAGATTTATTATATAGAGCTTCTGACTCCAGCAATGACATTAAGCAATAATTCCATGCACGATCAAAGCATCACCCCAGAAAAAACTGAGTAATAGCAGTTTGGCCGTACAGCAGTCAAGAGCAATTTAATAGTCGGCAAGGAACATAATTGTATACATTAGTTTCTCCAAAGACTGGCATGTTCTTAAAGTGGAAGTGGAAAAAAAAAGACGTATCACCTATCACTCAAACAGAAAATGACACATGTTGGTGTTTCATATATTGGCGGTACATAAACACTAAATATTCATAAATGAAAATTTTAAGTTCTAGTAACAGAGATGGAGCCGTGTTTAATTGTTCTGACTTGTTTCTTTGTTGTAATTTGTGATTCTGGATCTTTTATTGTGCTTTCGGCATTTCGTGTGGTGGTTGTAGGTTTGGGGGGGGGGTTTTAGCAGGGCTGGGTTCATTTTCTTCGTTTGTTATGTGTCTTTGTGTTTGGCTCTTTTTCTTGTCTATTTTGCTGGTTCAGTTTTTATTCTTTATAGTTTACTTATGTTCTTTTTTCTTTGTTTTTTTGGTTTTTGTATTTTTATTTGTGTTTGTTTTTTTCTTTTGGATTTTTTTAGTTATGTTTATTTTTTTTGTTGTTTCATATATTGGCGCCGGTAACAATAACACTAAATATTCATAAATGAAAATTTTAAGTTCTAGTAACAGAGATGGAGATAGCTAAAACTCCAGCCAATGATGCCAAAAACCAGAGAGAATAGTGTGTGTATAAGTGTACGACAGCTTGTTCTGTTGAAAAAAAACCTATTGGCAAAATATATTCCTTTTTCTCATTTGAGTTATAAGTAAGATTCACCACCGAATCAAGTAGCTTAAACATTCTAATTTGTAGCTCTTAGTATTTCGGGACTGGTCATTTAAAATAGATCAAGCCCAACTTTATAGTTTGAGTCAACATTCTCAAATTCTCATTATCTTTTTAAGTGCATGAACCTAAAGCAATAAAACCTAGAACTGAGAAAATCCATTCACGGAAGAGAAGTATCAGTTCAGTCCACATTATTCATTAGTCCTAGTCATTCTAGTTTTTTAATAACTAAATTGGCGAAAGAGAAAAAAAATGAGCCTAACAACATAGAAGCATATGATATTATTGTAGCAACAAAGACGACTCAGTTATATAATTTTGTCGACCAAAAATATCCAAATCATATCTACGAAAATCCCAAGTCCCAATCCCAACAATCCCCATCTCAAGTATGAACATAACCTTCTTTTTTTTACTATAAGGACACAATGCACTAATCCATTTATATTACCTTATTCTGTCGTCCAATGGGCTTATTTAAATTTGGAAAAGCTTATAAGCTCCCGTTATTTTTTAACTTATGAGATTATAGCTTATTCAAGTCCATAAACTTAGCCTAATAAGCTCACAAGCCAATTCAAAGTGGTCGTATAAGCTTTTACAACTTCTAATAAGCCCAAAAAGCGACAAAATAAGCTAATCCAAACATCCGCTTAACCAATTAGAGAAAAGACAAAAAAAAACAAATACTCTCACAATAATTCTTATTATTTCAATTATTTACATAAATTAAAACAACAAAAAACATATAACTAAAGCACGTATTCAAGAAATTAATCAATTAATTAAACGAAAATTAAATATAATTAAATGAATTAATTTGTTGAGAGAACTTACCCCCTGGATCCGTACATGATTCTGAATCGAAGGTTGAATTGAATTGATCGGGAGATGTTGAAGATGAAAGAAACCCTAGCTAGGGCAGGAAGAAGAATGACTAATGGTGTTTTGGGTGGATAAACGTTTTCTATATTTTCTTTTCTAGCCTCTTTTTTTCAGAATACTTGGGGACTAGTCATGTCATACTTTAATAGTTCGTTTAAGTTAGAGCACACGGTGTCCGGCGTTATAGGCTAGCTGGTGCCCTATAACGCTGACGTATAACGTCGTCCGACACCCCGACTCGCATTATAAGTCCTCGTGTCAAACTTACCAACTGAGTTATAGGGTTTTTGTTTTATTGGGTTAAAGTGTGGTCGGATGTTGTCTTATAACTTGAGTGATTGAGAGAGAGTATTTTTAGGTTAATTTATAGGGTATGAGTTATAGGATAAAAGTGTTGAGATGACAGTATTTTTCTATAAAACAAGTTTTATGGCTCATAGGCACTTGGCGCTCTAAGTACAAAAGATAGGAGATAGTGAGTCATCTGTGTTTTTTTTATACATTTGACGTTTAGAGTGTAACATCCAAGACCCCTAGCATGCTGGTGTCAAGTGTCACTTGGAGTTCCAAACACTTCAATAGGAAATCGTAATAAAACATTCTGGTGAATAGTGAAGTGTTTTAGAGGATGTCAGTGGGGCACTTGACGTATTACTAATACGGTATTAAAGTGTAATGCTATTAACTAAACTGAATCCACAATGTATAGGGTTTTTAATACTTATAGAACTTGTCTATCTCGAGTTTTGACGGAATCAAGGTGTATACCCCATGAGAAATACAATCGAATAACGTGGAAATTTGATAAAGAAAATTTCTTGTGAAAGTGAAATACTCACGTGCTGGTATTTTCATAAATAAAGAGACTAAGGGGGTGTTTGGATTATGATATGGATGAGATTATTAGATTATTACATTTTCTAAAAGCAAATAATCTAAAATTGGTGTTAGGCAAATAAAACTGGAAAAGTGATTATTTGCGTTTCAAGTGGTCCAAAATGCAGTTCTAAATAATCCACTCTCGAGCCATTAGGCCTTTGGTCTAGTGGTAAGTGAGTTCTCCTCCAACTTTAAGGTCGAGGGTTCAAGCCTCGTTTGAGGTAGGGGTGTTATCGGGTCGGGTTGTCGGGTTATCGGGTGTATCGGGTCGGGTTGAATCGTGTTTTTGATTTTGAAAAAGTGATCCATAACCCGACCCGATAAGTAATCGGGTTATTAGGTTCGGGTTATATCAGGTCAGGTGATTCGGGTCAACCGGGTTCTTTTGTTTTATTTTACTCATAAAATAAGTTACGGCTCAAGGATATTTGATTACTCAAGTAGTCTTATGGTTTTTAATTTAACAACTTGCACAAAAAATTACATAACTTATATTAAAAGGTAGTGCACAGTAGCATGACCTTTTTAGAATAAAATATTCTTCAACGCACGCTTCCCAACGTAAAAGAAAAAGTTTTTTTATATTTTTATAACGCATCCTCAACTTTAACCTATTTACGACTATCTATAATACTTATAAAGAGAATTTAATATTATCTTGAAAGTTGAAAACTACTAAAATAGAAAATGTTAAAAAATTTAATGCATGGAATCTTGCTATTTTAAGGTTTAGGGTTTATAAACATGTAATGCTAATGTTTTAAAAACGTAACATTTAAGTAATATAATTGTTCATTTAAAGCTGATGTTTTAAAAACGTAAATAACATTGATCATACATTAAAAACGTAGATAACATTTAAGTAATATAATTGCTCATTAAATGACTGCATTCTGTAACACCCCCCAAAAATCAGGACAACGCAGCGGAATGGTAACATTGGGGTGTTACTTCAGGGCACAAAGCACAAGTCACGAAAAACGACCTCAAAAGAGACGTTTTAAGATAAATTTCACATTCGTTATATTAAAATCAGAGTTTACAAAGGATCCCATTTATAATGCAACAGAAAAACATTTGTCAAATGGTACTCAAGTTATTAAGCCTTCAAATATATATATATCCGCGCGACTCGAATGCTCCCAATGCTCCACTAGCAAAATAGTAACCTGAAAATACATGCTAAAACGTCAACAATAATGTTGGTAAATTCATAGGTTTAAGTAAAAAGCGGTATTGAAATAATTTAAGAAATATTTCAGAAGAAAAGTAGCGTTACAACATTCAATAAAAGTGTTATTTCCGAAATCCATCCGA
>BQNB010209474.1:0-10336 GCA_026074375.1 Tanacetum coccineum
ATATATATATATACATACATATATATATATATATATATATATATATATATATATATATACATACATATATATATATATAATATAAATATATAGAGATAATACCAATTAAAGAGAGAGTAAGTATTCTGTAAGGTTTTTAAGAAGGAAAATTACTTTTAACCAAAGCAAAATCCAAAACCTTCCCGAGTCGTTTCCCGACGAGGCGTGAATTTGAGAATCGAGTTTAAGTTCGTGATCGAGTGATTGAATGATCAAATGTTTGATTTGGGATTATATTTCTACAATTAAAAATGCAAAAACAAGGAAAAGCAAGCCTAAAACGAAAGCAATTAAAGTTAAAACACGAAAAACGATAATGGGATCTAAACCCGAGCTTTAAAAACCTAAACTATCAAATTTTAACCCTAAAAATGTAAATTTAATTTTTAAAAGTCCTAAATGACTAAAAATAATTTTAGAAAAAAGAATTGTATTTTTTTGACTTTTATTTTATTTAATATGAATTAAAAATTATTTTAATCTAGAAAATTAATTAGAAATACTAAACTAATTTATAAAAATTTGGAAAATTATGAAAAACACTTTGAACAATAAGGAATCTAAGAAAAATAAAAATTAGAAAAGATGCTAAAAATAAGCTGTAAATAAGCAAAATAAGTTTGAAAGCTTAATTGGCTAAAACGTGTATAAAAGAAAAGTAGTGTGGAGTAATAAACAAAAAAGACCCAAGGGCAGTTGGTAGTGGAGTGTGGTGTTAAATGTGTTGGTGTGTGAAGAGGAGGTCGCAGGTTCGACCCCTATGACCTCTATTTTTTATGAAACATTTTTTTGATTTTTCTTTTTAAAAAGTTATAAAATAAGCAAAAATGGAAAACTTTAAAAAAAGAACTTTTTATAAAACTTGAAAATAAGCTAGAAATAAGCCAATCCAACTGACAGATATGTTAAGTGTAACTAAAAGACTTTTGACTAAACTGCTAGTTATTTTAAAACTTAATAAGCTAAACCTAAACCTAAATAAGCTAAATCAGATACTAAGCTATGTCTAATAAGCACCTTGAACTAGAAATAAGCAAAACAAATAAGCTGGAAAGCATCTAAAAGCTTTAAGACAGTTTAAGAAGAAAAAGCTTTAAGCCTTAACTGATTTTGCTTATAAGCTTAAATAAGCTCAAACCTAAGCTAAATAAGCTAAAAGGACCTAAAACATAACCTAATAAGCAAATCTAAACAAAAGTTAAGCACATCCAATAAGACATAAACTCAGAAATCAAATAAGCAATTATGGCTAAAATTGTTAACCAAACAACCTAAGGGGGTACTTTCAAGCTTATTTTTAATCCACTTAAGCTATCCTTATGGCTTAAAGACCAAAAGGACAGATGAAGCTTATCCATAACACAAGATCATCAAGAAAAATCATTTGAAATAATATAAGCCATGAAAAAGCAAATGAAAAAGCGACTTTAGCTATATATTTTTTTTTTTATCAAGTTTTACACAAGACTAAAAGCTAATTGCAGACCTACTTTTAAGCTATTAAAATAAGTTCAAAATACAAAATAAGCTGAAACAGATCAAATTTGGACAACAAACTACTTATGCAAGAAATTTCAAAACCTAAAACCTACTTTAACTTATCTAATTTTGAGATTAAAAAGTGACTTTTTAAACTGCAAGACTACTTTGACAGATTTTGTACCAAAACACAAGTGACAAGAGCACACTTTAACAACACTTATCCTACTGTATTTAAACTTAAAATGAAACATAAACAAAACCTCAAAACATCTTTTTGAACAACAATCCAATAGAAACAGATTTAACAAATTCCAAAACCACAGTTTTAAAGGACTTGTATAAAACACCTTAAAACTTGATTTTAATCTTTGAAAACTTTTAAGACTGATTAAAATGACTTAATACAGAGTGTTAAAGTTGGCTTAGTGACCCAAAGTAGTTTTAAACCATTTTTGACCCATTTTGCCTTTTAACCCAAACACCCCTTTAAGTTTCTCATATCCATTTTAAACTTGGTTTTTTAAAGATTTAAGCAAAGTTTATTAAGAACAGATAACAAACAGTTAATATTAAGCAATACTAAGCATTAAGAACACAGGAATAAGCACTTTTTAATAAGCAAAACAGATTAAGCAGTTTTAAGTGAAATAAGACAGTTTTAACTTAAAACATGAACAAAGTAAATTTAAACTATAACAAGGCATGAATAAGCAACAAACATTAATAATAAGTATAAATAAGCAGTGAAAAGCAGTAAATAAGCAATAAGCAGTTTTAAGCTAAAAATGTGAAAAGTAAGGACTTACAAAGCCCTTTGCTCTAAACAAGGGCAAATAAGCTCTTAAGAGCTTTGTCTACAAGCTCCAGCTTATCAAAGATAAGCTGGTAAAACCCATAAGCCCTTCCAAGTTTGGCTTATCATCCATATAGCTTTTTGAGTGATTTTTAGTGAAAAATGACTTAAGCTATATAAACTATGAAAAAGTTTATATAACTTAAGTGAAACAGCTTAAGTAACAAGTAAAACAGCTTAAGAGAGCTTATAAAACATTTTTATAACATAAAATGCATTAACATAAAAACAGGATTTTAACATAAAAACTTAAATTTCATTAACTTAAAAACAAGAGAAAATACAATAAGTTGATTTAAAAAGCAGTAAAGTACATTAAATAAGCTATTCTAAAAACTACTTAAAACTACATAAGCTTCTCCTAGACTAAAATTACACTAGATGATTACAAATGAAGATTTCTAGCCCTATTTATAGAAAAGCCATGGGGGCTTGGGTGTGTTTTCTGTGTGAGAGGGTCGAAATCATCATCTAAGCCGTTAATTAAGCTTGTTCACCAAGTAGAATGATCTAAGCCCTTGATTCCTTGTCCTAGGATTGCCAAGGTGGAATTGTTGGTTTGTGAAGTGGGGTTGAATTGTGAGAGTGATAGGTTTGTTTTGGGGTGCAGAGGTCGAGGTGAAAACGATGGATGAACAGTGAAAAATGGCGGGAAAGGGTTTTGATATGATTTAGGTTAACGAGGTAACGGGGTTAGGGGATAGGGACTAACCACGTTAGTCCTTAAGGACTAACGGTGTAAAACCTTAAGGACTTGTGGTGTAAAAGGTTTAAGGTTGTATGGTTAAGTGTTGTAATGGGCTTAGGATTGGGCCGGTTTATATGGTTTGGATTTGGGCTTTTCATAAAGGCTTAAAAGCTTTAAGGCTTATGATTGATGATTAATGGACTGACCCGGCCCATTAACTTGGGTGCGGGTTGGCCCATTTAAGATTTCTTCGGTTTCGGCTTCGTCTTTGACTTGTTGACTTTGACTTTTGACTTTTTGACTTTGACTTTTTACTTTTTGACTTTGACTTTTTACGCTCTTTCCATCGATTTTGTCGGTTTTGGATTTGTTTTTGTCCTTTAGTGAATATCCGTTACCTGCACAGTATACAAAGCAAAACAAACATATATTTGGCATTTTATGTCCGTTTTTTGTCATTTAAGCTCTTTTTAATAGGTAAAAGGTATGTGTAATTAAGCACATAGCAGTGAGCAATCATGTATGTTGTGTTCATGGATTTGTCCATGCATATGTGGTTTTGTTGCCTTTTTTAGAGCATTGGTATCGGTTAAATTTATATGATAGTGTACCGGTAGTATATTAAATTCTAGAACTTGTTTTTGTGGTGCATCCCGAGATCGCATAATGAGTATTAGGATTTGCTAAATGATAAGAGGCACTAGGATTAACCCATGTTTCAAACTTGTATTTGTTATTATAGTCACCTCGATCATATAACTATCCCACACCCTTGCCATGCACTCATTTTTAGTGCAGGATTCCCCTAGTACACCCCTCTGAGCCTATCCTTTTCACGGTTCTCGTAATCTTCTGGTCTTTGTAGTCTCCAAAGCAAGAACTCTTGATTGTAAAGTTGTACATAATTCCATCAATTTCTCAAGTTTCAGACTATCCTCACCACTTCGAGGTGTGTTAACTCCTACGAGTAGTGGATCATTAGAATATTTCGATACATTCTCAGACCCAGTCTGAGCAATTGTATCCCCCATGGTTTCTTGGGGCCTGGGACCGCCACCTGACCTAGTTCCTAGGGAACTTGGTTCATTAGGTGTTGCCTTGAATTGAGTCTTATTTATTTTACAACGTCTGTTTTGGCTCAAAGCCTAGTAGCAGTATGTTGGCAGCCTCCCCAAACAATCATCCATCTCCTCATAACCCAGCCCCTTCTGGCTACATTGCTATAAACCATAGCTGGGGAACCTCAGTGTTCTTTCTTAAAGGCTTCCTAGGTGTTTGTTTCTTTTGTGGTAGAGATGATGATGGTTGAGTAATGGTGGGTGTGTCTTGGGGATCAGTAGGAATTGTTGAACCTTCACCCATTTTTTCTTGAGCTTGTACCACCATTGTTAGAAATAAGGGTGTTACATTTCCAGAAAATCTTTTTCTAACCCTTTTCATATTCCCAAATACCTTCTTTGTATGAGAGGGAGTAACATAAATCCTATCATGAGTTGCCATCCCCTCAAGTTGTTGATTCAAAAAGACTTGCACAAACCTTGGATACATCAAAAATTTTCCCACACTATCTACATTCTTAACCATACTATCAAAAATATACTTGGAAAAGTTGAACTTCTGATTTGTAGCTAAACAGTAAATTATAGAAGCCATGGTGTACAAACTCATTCCATACAGTAGTCCTTATGCACTAAGCATTGCAAAATTGAATGAATAAGGATCTTCCATTGAGGGAAAGAATGCCTTATAAAAAAGTTAAGTAATCTGTGTAAGTTTTTCAAAACCCCATCTTATTATTTGTACAAAGATTAGCAGAATTGGGGGCAAACAATCACCCCTTCATCATCTGATCTTCTCCCCGTATAAAGATCTCTCCTTATAGTGGAATGGTTATGATCACCTTCTTCCTATCCACTAGGGCTTGTAACTGTTCTTCCTTATTAATAGTTTTAGCTTTGGCAGTAGCCAAGAATTGCTCAATGCATGAAGTATATATAGTAGGATTGATCGTTAAAGCATACCTTGAATAGGATTTGCATTCAAAAAATTAGCTAACTACTCAAACCCTTCCATTCATTGGGTTTCTCCAAAAACGCGACCATGTTATGTGAATCAGCAAACTTTAGAGCAGCCATTGATGTTGGGTTTTGATGATGAATGATGAAATTGAGTTAGGTTTTGTGATTAGAGAGTATATGATTGAACGAAATCAATTAAATTAATGATTGAAACAATTAATCGATGTATTTATGAAAATATCTTCAATAACATTAACATTCGCCAGCAGTTGTAAGTTTTATGCCTAGCAGCATTAACTTCTACCAACAGTTGTAAGTTTTTGCCTAGCAGCATTAACTTTCAACAGCTGTAGTAAGTTTTTGCCTAGCAGCATTAACTTTCAACAGCAGAAGTAAGTTATGCCTATCAGCATTAACTTCCAACAACAGTAGTAAGTTATGCCTAGCAGCATTAACTTCTACCAGCAGTAGTAAGTTATGCCTAGTAGCATTAACTTTCATTAACTCCAATTCCATTCCAAACACTCTGTCTCTCTTTCTGTTTTTCAACTCACCATTTCTCTCAATTCTTTTACTCACCAAATCACTCTGTCTGTTTTTATTTCACACAATTCTCTTTCTGTTTTTCAACTCACATACTCTCTCAAATAAATTTTCTCACTACAATCACTCTGTCCTGTTTTTTAATAACACACATCTCTTTCTGATTATTATTCTCATAACCTCTTAAAAATCTTATTCCTCACATAACAAAAAATATAAAATAAATACCAGCATAAATAAGTATAACTAACAGTATTAACTTAGCTTACTAAGTATAACTAGCAGCACTAATTATATATAAATAGTCAGAAACTACATAAGAACATGAATAAAAACTCAACAAAAACATAAAGCAATAAAAGAGATTTATTATAGGATTTAACATTCCAATACTAGCAATCAAATATTGAATTCTAGTTACGATGAAAGCATTTGTAACATATCTGTAATAATCCTTGTCAGTATGTGATTTGTGACAATTTGAATCAACTTCTTTTCAATGCAATCCCAATAAAATTTGATGTCTTAATCTCAAATATGTTTTTTTTTTAATAAAAACCAAAAATTTATATTAAAAATAGTACTGTTATTGCAATAACAAGTAGTATGATTCTGAATCACAAAGCCTTATCCACATCAACTTGAAGTACCACATATTCCAGCTTCTATTGTAGAAATTTGCAACACACTGATCAATTTTTTGCACTTGCCATGAATATTAACCGACATCTAAGGAATTGAACAACCTCCTGTTTGTAGAACTTCTAACTAAAACTTGCTCCACATAATCACTATCAGTGGTATCAACCAAAACAAAAGGAGAATCTGTTTGGATACAAAGGGCCTAAATTTGGTTGACCTTTCTTAAGTACTAAAAGTCCTTTTCCACCAGCTTGAATGAAAGTGAAAACTTGGATTGGACTTGTTATCTAGCACATGCACACACTGCAAACATGATGTCAGCCCTTGAAGTTGTAAGATACATCAATGAACCAATCATTGACCTATACATGTAAACATCTACTTTTTCACCATCTTCATCCTTGAGCAAAGGCTTCTGAGTTTCTATTGGTGTGTTTATTGTCTTGACATCAATAAAACTGAATTTTCTTCAAAATCATAGTCCCCACATACTTGTCTTGACTATAAAAATACTACATCTCCAATCAGCTTTACTTGCGGTCCTAAAAAAGAATGTTAGTTTGCACCCTAGAACTCATCTAAACTTCTTATGCATCAATTTCCTCAAACTCAATGCATTAATGATTTTCTCTTCTTTATAAAGCCAAAAATGATATCATCTACATACACTTGTACTAACAGAATATCACCTTTGTCCCTTCTGATAAATAAAGTCTTGTCTATTTGTCCTCTTTGAAACCTACTGTCCAACAAATAAGTTGACAAGGTTTCATACCAAGCTCTGGGAGCTTGATGCAGTCGATAAAGTGCCTTTTCTACTTTGTATACTTTATCAGGGAAGTCTGGATCTTCAAATCCTGGGGGTGGATGAACAAACAAACACTTCCGCTTCCAATCAATTCATAAAGAAAAGCACTCTTGACATCCATCTAGTACACCACAAAGTCTTTAAATGAGGTATAGGCTAAAAATAGCCTAATTGCTTCAATTTTTGCAACAGGGGAAAAGACTTCATCATAGTCAATCTCTTCTTCTTTTGTATACCCTTGAGCAACCAATCTTGCTTTATTTTTAATCACAATTCCTCTTTCATCCTTTTTATTCATGAAGACCTATTTAGTACCTATAGCCCTTTTACCATTTGGTAAATCCACCAAAGTCTAAACTTCTTGTAACTTAAATTGTAGAAGCTCTTCCTGCATAGCCTCTATCTAGCTTGGATCCTTCAATTCATGAATTACCTTTTTGGGCTCTTCTTATGATAAAAAGCAAGCAAACAAGCAATTTTAAAAGTCTTTTTGGTTTATTCTTTGCTGAACTGAACTAAACAAACCATGTTCTTTCAAATTCTTTATCATTCTTCTTGTTTGAGGTACTGAATTCAAGTCTCCAATAATTTGTTCAACTGGATGATCTTTATGTATTTGAAGTTGGAATAGGACTGACAGGCATAAAGGTATCCAAATTATTCATGTCAGCCTCTACACCAATATCTTTATCATCATCTGAATAGATAATATCTTCCAATTTAGGCATATTTAGATCATCTAGAAGTTCAATGCTTGTTTTTGCACTAATAGCATTAACTTCATTTGTGCTACTAGCATTAACATTGTTAGTGTTGTTAACATTATCTTCCTTTTCTTGATCAATACCTTCACTATCTTTTCTTGGATTTTCATCAACCTTCTTTTCATCATCTCTTAAATGTTTGAATCCAGCATCAGGTGTGAAAATCCGTCAATTTCTTATTCTCGAGTATTAATTATAATTTTCATTTTTATGTTGAGATATGAACGCACGACTAACCGGGAGAATTAGGGCTTGCATTTGTAATTTACGTAACGTTTACAAAGAACCGGCAAATGCTACATTAAGCATTGACGTTTATATTTTCAAAATGCCAAAGAAATATTTTTGTTGCATTTGTTTTTATTTTTCGTGTCTCGTACTATTTTTACCTTTTACGAAAAACGACTACAAATCGTACCTTTTTAAATATCGGACTTTGATAATACCCGCATTTACAAATTATGGGTCAAGCTTTTAACTAAATTAAAAACTCAACCCACTTAACTTAACCCCTATAGGGGCGGATACACCAAGGGACTATGTGTCCCCATGGTGTTGATTCTTGCCAAGTTAGATAACACTTGGCATCTTACTTGACTTACATACTTAAGCCTTGTTTGACCAAACTTAACACACACACTACACACTCTTGCATGTGAAAAAGATTAAAACACAAAAATACTCTCCCTCCTCCTCCTCCCTTGCCGTGAGCTAGAACCACCACAACACCAATTCCATACAATTTTATAGATCACAAAATAACCACACTAGTAAAAATGAATAACCTAGTATATTCCTTGTATTTTTGAGGTGATTGAAAGGGTTTTCAAGAAGGGTTATATACATAAAAGGGCTGAAAGTTATACAAGTTTTATCAAGTTATTTGAGTAAAGAAAAATGGTGATCAAAAATTATTTTGGGTGAAGATCAAGTTTGAAGATTGAAGTTTAGTTTCTTGTTTTTGATCATTGAATAATTTTCTAATATTTCTTGTGGAAAAAATCTCATGAGTTTTGTTATGTTTTCTTTTGATTTTTCCAATTGATATGTACATGTAAGATATTTGATGATCAAAGTAATAAAAATGGCCATGCAATGTATAGACTAGGTTTAATAATAGCTAAAATAGACAACTAAAACAAGATGAAAAAAGAATCATCAAACTTATGAGCTTAATGAATAGTAGATTCTAAAAAACTCAGTTAGGTTTGAGGTGATTTGGTGAGACCTGATGTCAATAGATAAATATCTTATGTACATTTGGCAAATTGGATGATTCTAAGAAAGTAAATAATAAATGAGTTATGGTCAAAACACTAAAACTAGTCAAATCTGGACCTTGCTGTACAGATTGTGTAAAAAGTCATATTTACGGGCTGAACCAATTAAAAAGTGAAAACTATGGGTTGTAGCTAAAGTCATGTAGATTCTGAATCAATTGGATAGTTAACCAACACTTTATGGTTTGTAAATGGCATCAAAAATGGTGAAAGTGAAATTTCAGTCCTAATTAGTAACTTGACCATTAGGTAGTAATATACCCATATGTATAAGTAATATTAAAAGAGGTATAAAAATGACTTTGAATCTGTAAAGTACACTTAAATATGAAGCTAAGGATATAAATATATCAATTATACCATTTACGGTTTATAAATTATGACTATTTTCGTAAACATAAAAGTATACAAAATTTACTACTACCCGAACACTATACTATGTAAAGCGATTTTTATAACTAAAACCCGAGGTGGTAGGACCCACTTCTTGGGAGTTTTAATAAAAGTGTCACGACCTCGAGAACTCGAAAAACAAAATTTTATAACAAGAGTCATATATAAGCTTAAATGAGCCATAAGGCCTTATTGGGCCACTAGGCCCAATGTAACAAATTGGACTCTATGGACTTAGCTTTAGGCCCAATCCACTTGGACCTAACTAATGGGCTAGGACCTTGTCTTTGAGTGATAATATCAACTTAATAACTTAATGGGCTTGCTTAATGGGCTAGGACCTTGTCTTTGAGTAAATAAATATATTGCAAGAGCATGATCATCATATAAACTACATGTATACATATACTTATTTAATTTATGAGTTTTCGTTAATTTTTATCGACTAGAAACCTAAGACCCGTTACAATTTGTATAGGTCTTGGTTGATTGACGCGCCTACTTCCGAAGTTTTTATTCATCGATATTCTCGTCCGACATCACTAGGTGAGTTCATAGCCTTGCATTTTAATACTTTAATTTTTTTATAAACCCACGAGGGGGATAACATGCTTGTTTTTAAAATAGAACATAAGGGACCCGGATGTATGCTAGTAGCTTTGATTATTATAAGTTAGCTTAACTCGCTAGATAAAAGACCCGCGGAAATCATGAATTGTTAACTACCGGGTAATGGTAGACGCTTATACATGAAATAGTACTATTTGGAGGTTGCCACCTTTAATTCGTGACGACTAGCTATCGTCATGTGTCAGAGAATGACACC
>BQNB010209475.1:0-10336 GCA_026074375.1 Tanacetum coccineum
GATATTATATCTAGTGGTTAGTGGTTTAGAGTTTTTTGTATATGTTTTAGTGGTTAGGGGTTTAGGGTTTTTGGTATAGGTTTTAAAGTTTATGTATACATCACTTGTGATATTATACGTAGTGGTTAAAGGTTTAAGGTTTTTTGTATAGAGTTTACTGGTCAGGGGTTTATGGTTTTTGGTATAGATTTTAAAGTTTATGTATACATCACTTGTGATATTATATCTAGTGGTTTAGAGTTTTTGGCATATGTTTTAGTGGTTAGAGGTTTAAGGTTTTTGGTATAGATTTTAAAGTTTATGTATATATCACTTATGATATTATACTTAGTGGTTAGGGGTTTAGGGTTTTTGGTAGAGATCTTAAAGTTTATGTACATGTCACTTGTGATCTTAAAGTTTAGGGTTTAGTGGTTTGTGGTTTAGGGTTTTTGGTATAATATCATTCATAGATAACGTATGAAAACAGAAGCAGCCGATTGATAACTGCCAAAAATGTCTCAAAACGGCCAAATACGTCTGAACACGGACGAAAACGCGCGAAAGCTGGCAACACGCGCGAAAGCTTAAGAAAACGCGCGAAAGAGAACTAAAACGTGCGAATGTGGACGAAAGCGTGCGAAAACGTATGAAAACGTAAGAAACTTAAGAAAACCTATTAAAATGTCAAAAAACAGGCGAAAACATGTGAAAACGAAAGAAAACGTAAGAAATCATGCGAGAACATAAGAAAACGTGCGAGAACGTTTAAAAACACGCGAAAACGGACAAAAACATGTGAAAACAGACGTAAACGCGCAAAAGCTAACGAAAATGCGCGAAAGCCTACGAAAACGCGCAAATGCGGACGAAGGCGTAAGAAAATGTCCAAAACGGACGAAAACGTGTAAAAACGTGTGAAAACGAAAGAAAACGTGTGAAAACAAAAGAAAACGTGCGAAAGCGGACGAAAAACAGAAGAAAAAGTGTGAAACAGATGAAAACGCATGAAAACGTGCGAAAACAAACGAAAACGTAGGAAATCGTGAGAGAACGTCTAAAAAGAAAGAAAACGCGCGAAAACATGTGAAAACACACCAATAACTTGCGAAAACAGATGAAATCACGCGAAAGTGTACGAAAACGTGCGAAAGCGGACGAAAACGTATGAAAACGTTCAAAAATGTATATCAACGTACAAAAACGTAAAACACGTACAAAAACGTAAAAAAAACTTAAAAAACGTAAAAAAACATACAAAATGTTCAAAATATGTTATATTAATTGTAATGTTCGGGAAGGATTTGCAACTCTACAAATAATGGGGGAGGGTTAGTGCTGAGTTTTAGGAAATTTGCATTTTTTGGCCCCTCCATGTTTTTTTTAATCTTAAATCTTGTCTTTTTAATCTAATGAAATGGATGAGTCTAGATTTGTCCCTTAGTATGTAGGGCGAAACAAGTATGCAAAATAATAACTCACCTCTATGTAGTATATATTAATATATGCATATGGAGTTAGGATCAAATAAGAAGAAAAATTAAAATGAGAATGATAAGAAGAAACCACAACCACATATTTCAGATGCACCTACAAAAATATATGGATCTCCCTTTAAAATTCTCCCTCCTATTTGAAATGTGTGGTTAGAAATCATTCTTATTCTTCTCATTATAGTTTTTCTTCTCACTGGATCCCTACTCTATATCAAATAAGAAGAAAACTTAAAATGAGAATGATAAGAAGAAACCACAACCACACATTTTAGATGCACCTACAAAAATAGGAAACTGCATATCCTTTAAAAATTCTCTTCTCCTATTTAAAAAAAAATGTTAATTGTGGTAGTAGAAATCCTTCTTATTCTTCTCATTATACTTTTAATTCTCTCCGGATCCCATGTTTATATATACTATTTTCAAATAGAAATGATTACACTGGTCTTCTAAAATATCTAATACACGTAGAACAGACAAAGTTTAATTAACATTATCATAATTGAAAATATATCACATGATATCTAACGATCTATTACCGTAATTGCATGACACACCTAGGTTTATAGGGAATACGGCTTACGAAGTCACGAAATTGTTGTTTATATTTTGAAAAAGAAAATAACAACTACCACTAGCAATCATATTGTATGAAATACTACGTATCTATTAAGAGTAATATCTTGATTTTTTTCGACGTGAACTCACAATATCTATCCAGTTAAGTTTCTACTGTTTAGATAAAAAAATCATTTTCAAAACAATAGATCCTAGAGTATTTAATCTTATAAGTTTTGTTAGTCTAAGTAACGCAAATATATCAAAGTAGCTTTCTTTTTTAAATATCTCAATAGCGTCAATGCTATTACACAAACAGGGTAATGGTAAATTTGCAACCAAAATTTGCAATGGTAAATTTTTGTTACAAATTTACAACCATTATGCAACGAATTACCAATCGAATAGCAACGATAGAAAAAACGGTTGCTAATATGTTGCAAAAACTTACTTTTTTTTTCATTTATTTAGATTATTTATGTTGCAATTCCGTTGCAAATTTAATTTGCAATGAAATTGCAATTGAAAATTAAAAATTAAACATGAAAGAATTTTTTTTTTGTTAATATTGCAATTCCGTTGAAAATTTTCAAATTTTGTACAGTAGGATTTAAAATGAACGATGAAAATAAAATAAGATATTAGGTGGACGCGCGTTGCTGGGGTGCTTAATATCGAATAATAATATAAGATGAAACACTCATGTATACATAGCATACATCGAAAAAAATAATTGAATTATAACCAAAATGCACAAACAAAGCAAAATATAAACAAATACATAAATCGAATAGAGAAATAAATTTGTCTTGCAAAATGCATATTGTCGACAAAAGAAACAATAAATTTAAATCTAACATATCGCTCAAAAAAGGATAACGACACAACATTCTCTATTCCATTTATCACGTATAAATGATTATTACTTGAAAATCAATTTCAACAAATTTATTAAATTACAACTAAATGAACAAGAAATATATATGTCTCCATACATCCACTCTAACTTTCAAAACTGTGATCTCTATTGCATGACTTAGACCAACACTTTCCAACCTATGTTTTTCTGCTATATGTTATGCAGAAGTGAGTTGTGCAACTCGATCCCGTTGAAGTCATCATCTATCATAAGACGCACGGTATCAGACATTGAGAAGTGCAAACCTGTGTAGCTCGTAATTTTTAGCTGAGTGTGATTCAACGGGGGTAAATTCGAGTACGCGACTCCTGCACAAAGCTCAGCACAGACGTGAGTTTGCGTGACATATTCCCTTAACTACATCAATTGTGGCTCTATTCGCAATGCAATGTTTTTCTGGTAGCGTTACCATCAGCTTGACGTTCGGGAATCCACCCAGCACCTTCATGTAAACACTCCAAAAATAGTTAGGGGAATTACCAGTGAATTGTATGTGCAATAAAATAATATGATGATTGGTATGTGCTTAATTACACATACCATTTTCCATTAAAAAAACGGACTTAAATGACTAAAAACGTACCAAAAATACATTGTATTTGCATGTTTTGCATTTGGATTGTGCATGTGAATCGGATATTCTATAAAAGGACAAAACAAAGCCAAAAAAAACGACACAAAACGAGCACCGAGGATATGGATAAATAAAGAGCGTGAAGAGAAAGCAAAGTCAAAACCAAAAAGTCATCAAGTCAAAGAAAATACGACTTTAGGGACTGAAGTTGTGAAATCCCTAAACTTGAACTACAAGGACTTAAAATGCAACTATGATATATAAAACTTCAAGGGCAAAAACTGCCAAACCCTAAAGTTGTATAGTCACAAGGACTTATCCTGCAAAAGCATTATATACTTTGAGGGGTTGATTCTGCCAAGTCCCATAAAACTTCACACCACAAAGGACTTACGGTGCAACAACAATTAACACCCTTGAGGGTTGATTCTGCCAAGTCCAATAAACTTCACACCACACAAGGACTTTGTATGTAAACAAGTCATACACCTTGAGGGGCCAAACTTGCCTCTTCCCCAACCTCTTACACTGCAATCACTAAAAAAGAGTTTTCTGTTTTTCTTGCCCACAAGGGCTCATAGCACCCTTTCACGGGGTATCCTTCACATTCCTTTTAACATTGAGACCACAATTTCAACAAGTTAGTAATACATACCCTAACCCAATGTAACCTAGGCTCACATGGTGCATTGCCATGTTGGTAATCCCACACATTTCAAGCACAAATCGAAGGCTGTGATGGTTTTAAAAGAAGCATAAATGTGGTGGATGGTAAGATGATTTTTGAGATTCAACCTAACAACAAACAAATCACACTTGTGTTACTTTCTCCTTACAAAAAGAAACACAGAAGAAAGAGGACAAAGACCAAGAAGGCCAAGACTTCTTAATTTAGTTATAAATAGGTCTCATTGTAAGCCATGAAAGGATATAGTTTTTCAGCTTTTGTCCCGTTTTTCATTTTGCAATTTTAATTTTTTAGCAATGTACCTTTTTTAAAAAGTTAATGAAAAGTTCGAAGGTTTTTATGTTCTTAATATCTTGTTCTTAAGTTTTATATTTGTTTGATCACTTTTAAAAAAGGTTTCTTAAGTTATAAAAATATCATATAAACTGTAAAAACTTTAAATGTCGACATAAAGTCTTATATTTGATTGTAGTCAATTTAGCAACTAGTTCTCAAATTTTCACCAAAAATTCGATGAAAGAAGCAAAATGGAAGCATGGTGTATTTTAGATGGCCTTGGTTTTAGTGACTCTATGGGACAGGCATTAGGTATTTGATTGTGGTAATTGGAATTCCAGCAAGGAAAGCTTAATGAGCTTGTAAGATCCTTATTTTCATTTTCTTAAAAAGTTACTGTAGCATTGCTTAATTGAGCTTATTCTGCCTTATTGCTCTTGTTTACTGTTTAGTTTATCTTTTTTTTTATTGTTTGAACCTTCAAAATTGTGTTGATTTCTTGTGTTATTGTTCTTTTAAAGTCTGCCTTAATTTAGCATCAAATCTGTCCATTTCTTGTTTGCTTATTGTAACTGCTTATCTCTGTGTTTTTATATGACCAACAAGCTCACATTAAGCCAAGTAATATCTGGTATTAAGGGGTTGTTTGTTTAAAATCAGTGTAATAAGTTTACAAAGACTGTTTTCATTATTAAAGGGGTGTTTGGCACAAGGCCAAAATGGGTCAGTATGGTTATTTTAATGGGTTGGGGTCACTAAGACTGATTTAACTAGCTAGATTATGGTCTAATTAGTAGCTTTAATTAGTTTTTATAGTTTAAAACTTAAGGGGGGTATAAGTTTTAATATAGTTTAATATGCTATAGTTTAAGTCTGTGACAATTTTGTTTTCTAGTTTTGCTTATTTTGATATTAAGCTTAGGGTAGTTATAAATCCACATTTTCTTGTCCATTTTGAGTGTTATAGTGCTATAGGATTTAGTCAAGAGTGCCTGCATTTGTTGATTTTGGTTTAGCATTGCTCTGTCATAATCACTTAGCAGTTTGATAAGTCCCATGTTTAAGCTCAAAATTAGATAAGCCATAGTTGTTTTTAGGATCTGCAAATTTTGAGCACAAACTACATTAGGGGACCAAGTCAATATGTTTCGTGCGTTTTAAGATATTGCATTGGCATACAGTTACTCAAATTTAAGCCTGAAGTTTTTGGCTTTTGTCAATTTTTAAAAATTAAACACTCAGTTGCTATTGGAGTGTCTCAGGATTTTTCATAAGCCCTTTTGAAAGCTGAATTTTGTTTCAAACTTCTTTTGAATTGGTGATCCTTGTAGCTTAGTAGCTAAGCTTTTCAGAAATATAAGCCCTTTCTCCTCAGGATTCCATTTTCAGGCTTATAAATAAGCCCAAAAGTGCCCTTTTGGGCTGTTTGGCTAGAAAATTTGCCCTGGTGCTGAGATTGCTTATTTGTGCTTTCTTGTGTGTTTTACTTGCTTATTTATGCTCTTAAGTGCTTATTGAGTGTATTTAGGTCCTTTGGTTTGCTTATTTTTCTATTTCTTTTGCCTAATTTATCAATAAGCCATATAGTTTAGCTTTAAGACTTAGTGTTAAAAAGAAAAATCTGCCTGACATAGCCCTTTTCATTCACTTTTTAATTGCTTAATTTGTTTTCAAAATTCCTTTAGATCATTGATTTAGACAGAATTCAACATACTCTTTAAAAGTATATAAGTCACATAGCCATAAGTTTCTTCTTCCTGTCTTAAAAATAAGCTTAAAGTCACCCCTTTGTCTAATTTATATAAAAATTTGTATCAGATAGCTTATTAGCTTTTCTTAGCTTATTTTTCTTTCAATTTTGCTTATTTAAGGTCTGCTTTGCTTATTAGATTAGTTAAGTCTGAATTTAGCTTATTGTACCTTTCAGTTGCTTATTTAGTCATAAAAAGCCTCTTAGACTTATTTAAGCCTTTCTGTCTGATTGTTTTGCTTATTTAGTGCTTATTTGTTGATTTTGTATAAAAAGTGTTTTATTTAAAAGTGCTTATTTATAAGCCCTTAAGACTTTTGTGAAAAAAAATTGGCAAAACAAAAAAACAAAAACTTAGGAAAGTGGAAAGCCACAATGTGAAGCCAAGGCTTCGAGTACTCGGGGGACTCTACCACCCTAAACCAACGCTTTACACACCACACACACAACCATCTGCCCTTGGGTCTTTCACGTGTTGTAACTTGCACAAACAATAAATATAAAGGCTTTTTAGCCCGTTTGCCTCATAAGCCCTTTTGGCTTATTTCCAGCTTATTGAAATAAGCTGGTTCGTCCCATTTATTTTTCATAGATTCTTTATAACTTAAGCTATTTTGTGTAATTTTTATAGATTTTTATAAAGTCGTTTAGTATTTTTTATAATTTATTTAGATTAAAAACTTAAATAATTCATAATAAATTAAATATTAATCAGAAAAATATAAATCTTTTTAAAAATTTTTCTGTTATTAGATAGAACCTAGGAAAAATAAAATTTGATTTGTAGGGTTAATTTTGTAACTCTTTCGATTTTTAAAGAACTGGGATTGAATCCCGTTCTCGTTGTCTTGCGTTTTAAGCCTTAAACGCTTCCGTTTTTAATCTAGTTTTTTTATTCTTTCTTTTTAGTCATTTATAGCATATTAAAAGTAAAAAATTAATTGTAGGATTAAAATTTGAAAATTTGGGTTTTTAACTCGCGTTTTTACATTCCCGTTTTAGGTTTTAAGTTATATTGCTTTCGTTTTAGGTTTTCTTTTGCTTGTTTTTGCATTTTAATTGTAGTAATAGAAAAACCTATCTAAGCCTCGTCCATTCAAACATCGATTATCAATTCGTCATTCGACTTTCCATTGCACACCTCGTTGGGACTTAACGACCCGGGAAATCAAACTTCCGGATATATATTGATTCTCGTTGTGAATTTTGACTCTTTGCCTTGGTCAAGGGCAATTGGTTGGGATTTTGCCTTGTGTATTTACTATTATGTATACCAAGAGAATCAATTTTTGGCGCCGCTGCGGGGAGATGTGAAGATTATCGTAACGTTTACAATTTGTGTTTGAATTTGTGATATTTTTCTATTTTTATTAAAAATATAAAAAATACAAAAAATATTTTTCATTTTCTTTAATTAGTAAAATTATCATATAAAAACAAAAGAAAAATAAAAAAGATAACAAAATTGTCCATAAAAAGAAATAATAAATAAATTCACCAAGTTAGTAAAAGAACACCAACATATAATACTTTCCATTGAAGTATTATCCATCAATAAATTCCCAAACAAAAGATTCAAAAACTTGCCATTTGTGTCACTTACGAGGTACGGCTCACCTTGAAAAGTTAAACAAGCTATAAAGTGGGTATAAGGCGGGTTGTTCCGAGGAACTACGACCCTAAAGGAGAAATGTTCTTAAAATGTACTTCGTGCTTTACTTCTCCCCCCCCCCCCATGTCCGCTCACCTGTGCGTTTATCTTTTTAAGAGCTACCGTGAAGTAAGTCGATTATTTGGTTATTGAAAAAACCAAAAAAAAAATAGTATAAATTTTCTTCTTTATTTTTTAGTGCATGCGCACTCATTCTCAATCCTGTAGACGTCGACAACAACAAGTCGCACCGACTTTTGTTAAACCATTTGATCTTGAGAGAAACCTAATTAATAATCAAGAACCTCCAAATCCATCTTGTAGTACGATGGCCGATGACCGATAATCGTACTATGGCACAAATGCTCCAAGCACCCACCGAGGGGTACGAGGATGCAATCGTTGTTCCCGCAATCACCGCGGACAACTTTGAGCTTAAGCATAGTTTGCTAACTCTTGTTCAAAATAAACAATTTTTTGGACATGACAAGGAGGACCAGCATGCTCACATCCGATATTTCAAAGATCACTTTACGAGAAGTTCCAAAATATCCGAGTACGTCGGTTATGCTTAATGCTTTTTCCATTTTCCTCGAGGGGGCAGCAGGGGATTTTTGGCTTGAAAAAGAACCCCCTCGATCGATTTTTACTTGGGATGATCTTGTTTCGAAATTCATCAACCAATTTTTCCCTCCCTCCAAGACGACAAATCTTCGTAACGAAATCGCGAGGTTTCAACAAAGATTTGACGAATCGTTTTATGAGGCATGGGACCACGATTTATTTTAATGATCTTCTATCGGGCTTACGCCCGCATCATGAGGTTTTCGGAACATTGCATCAAGCTCGATACATTCTATAATGCCTTGAACATCGAATGATCAAGATTCGTTAACTCCGCATGCGTGGTGTTAACTTTCTGGATAAAATGCCTCGAGAATGCCTAAAAATCATCGAGAGCAAGTCCAAAGTTCGTCAATCATGAAGCAAGGCCATGTTTGCCAAAGTGAGTACGAAGCTCTTCATACCCGGTATTTCACTCGATGTTGTTGAACTTAAAGACATGGTTAAAGCATTGCTTCTTGATAAGAAAAACCAATCCCAAGCTCCCGCTACCGTAAAAGCGGTCGAGGAAAGTTGTGTAACTTGCGGTGGTGCTCATTCTCACCGAAATTATCCCGCCACCGATGGCAACGTTTATCGTGACAATATTCAAGAGTACGTGTCACAAGTCGCTGCAGTTAACTACAGCTAATTTCAATCAAGGAAATACCGGTTACCGACCCCCGATTGCTAATCAAATTTGACCTCCCGGTTTTCCTCCCGTTCAACAAAACTAAGGAAATAATCAAAACCGTTACAACAAAAACCGGGGGAATAATTACAACCAAGGACCAATTTATCGACCCCCGGTTAATTAAGACCCAACTTACCAAGCTCCGGCTCCTCAAAGACAAGGTGTGTCAAAGGAGGACTTTCAAAACTACATCAAAGCTAATGATGCGGTTATAAAAAATATGAAAAACAAAAACCAAAACATGCAAAACCAAATGACCAATTTGACGGACTTGCTTACCAAGTTCATGAATACCAATACCGCCTCTACTTCGGGCTCGGGTTCTCTTCCTAGCAACATCGTTGCTAACTCGAAAAGTAACTTGAAAGCAATCACTACCCGAAGTGGTGTTTCGTATGATGGGCCTCAAATTCCACTTTCGCCTTTTTCTCTCCCTAAGGTGGTGGAACACGAACCCGAGGTGACAAAGGATACGGTGCAACCGAGCACCGAAGACTTCCAACCTCTGGTGGCCCAAACTCAAACTCAAAATGATGAGCCCGTTCTTGCTCAAAAGACTAAACAAACATTACCTTATCCTTCAAGGATTAACAAGGAGAAGCTCCGTAAAAAAGATGATCTTTTAGCTTTGAAATTTATAGAAATTTTTAGAAATCTCCATTTCGAGCTTAGTTTCGCGGATGCTCTCCTACACATGCCCAAATTTCAAAAAGTTTCCCAAAAAACATGGAGATCCCGGTAGATTTCTTATACCGTGTGATTTTCCAAAGATGGATGAATGCTTGGCCTTGGCCGATCTCGGTGCAAGCATCAACCTAATGCCTCTCTCCATATGGAAAGAGCTAAATCTCTCGGATTTGACCAAAACCCGAATGATACTTGAACTTGCCGACCGAACGATTTCTACTCCCACCGGCATAGCCGAGGATGTTTTTGTGAAAGTTGGAACATTTTTCTTTCCGGCCGACTTCGTAGTGGTTGACTATATTGCTGATCCTCGGGTTCCTTTGATTCTCGGAAGACCCTTTTTAAGGACGACACGAGCTTTGATTGATGTTCACGGGGAACAAATAACCCTTCGACATGATGACCAATCCATAACATTCAAAGTTGGTGATACTAAGACATTCTCCTACAACATCATTGAA
>BQNB010209476.1:0-10336 GCA_026074375.1 Tanacetum coccineum
CAAACTTAATCTGGCATGTGACGGTGCAATTGCTAATATGGAATATAGACTCCATCTTCTCAAACCACTGAGTTAAACTAACAACTCCTTCAGTACCCTTGAAATTAAGGGGCTGACATTTCAAGAAGTCACTGTAAGTGCACTCGCGAGCAGCTCGCTCTGTCCTTCTGCTATCGGTTCTTAAATCATGGCTGTCATAACCATTTCTACTGGTTCTGTTAGCTTCAATTTCTGCCAATGCGTCAGCAACTCCTTAGGCTATCAATTGCTTAATAGCCGTATTAGTCATAGGTGTGGTGGTGGTTGCGGCAGTTATCTTTGGCGGCATTTTCTTCAAATCACAAGAAAATATAATACACGTTAGATTTCATACAATCATAAACACGACATGACATATGCACAATAAATAAAATGAGATCACATCACATAGTGAAATATAAACTGAAGTGAAATCAACAATGATATAAATAAATCAACATCTATACATAACAATATCGATAATCATACATGATAGTTTGGTTACAAATGACCAGTACAAATGAGATACAAAATGAAAATACGGTCCTAAGGCCATGCTAGCTAGGAATTACCCATAATATTTAGCATGCCATACAAGATAGTTAAAAGATGACAAAAGATCCATACAACCTACTAGCTGGGAGTTACCCATAAAACTTAGTAGGCTATACAAGATAGCTAACAAATGATACAATACTATCAGCTACTACCAGAAATAGTTGGTCCATCCTGAGGTCCTGCCTATGCAATGCGTACTAGCTCTCTGAACCTGTCGTGCTCGTGCTAAATGTGGCTCGTCAGTCTGTCCTCATCTCTAATCTTCTGCCTCTGTAGTACATCGACATCCCTCTATAAAGCTCTAATCTGGGCCTCCATGGCCTGGCTCCTTCTCTTAGAGTGAGCCTATGCCCGACGGGCATCAACAGCCTCATGCTCATAAGAAGAAGCCATCGAGCGAAAGTATCTCCTCTCTCTCGTAAATATAGAAACCTAAGCTCTCAGCAAAGGTCGGTCATCCTGTGCGTCCTCACAACACACCTAGAGCTCATGAGTCTCCTACCTCTAAGTAGTAGCAAGATCTGTAACCCTCTCATTGACCTCCCCCACGATGATCATCGATCTACTCTCAGAAGCACAGATACTAGCATCCACAGTATCAATAGATCCGTAGTCAGAACTACTAGTCAATGCATGCGCAAACTGCCTAGCAGCAGCAGCAGTAGAACTCTCCCTAACCTCAAACCTGGAAGCAAGAGCAGAGAAACGAGCTCTCTTCCAAAGCGGCATATCCACCTTGGGAATATCATCTCTATGAGTAGTGGATGGTAACAACGGGGGTGGTGATGGTATCTCTGATGGATGGTGGGTGGGTGGTGATGCAGCTCTCGCCCGAATCATGGCCGCTCTGTAGCCTAGTGGTGCCTCAACATAGGTAGGGATAGTATAGGTAGGTGGTGATGGTAGTGGTAATGGTGGGGATGGTACAGGTAGTGGTAGAGATGGTATCTGTAGGAGTGGAGATGACCAAGGTGATAATGGAGATGCTGGTGGTGATGATGAAGGTAGTGCAGCAGTAACCACGGCAATGAGTGCCTCAGTAGCAGCTGACATCGGTGTCTAGGGTCGGACATATATCCTAACCCTGCAAAGTCTAGGTGATGGTATAGGTGGTGTGTGTGCATACTCGTCTGTCTCAAATGCCTTTGTATCCTCAGCTGAGGGGACAGGTTCAACAGCAGGTAATGTAGTAGAGTCGGCCAAAGCTAGATGCTCCTCCTCCTCCTCATCCTTAGAGGCCTCTCATCATCGTCATCATCAGAGGGCTCATCATCACCATCCCCTCCATCAGCAGGATAGTTAGCATGATCCTCCTCGGGGTCCTCTTCCGGATACTCCTCCGAATCGGAGTCAGCCATATAGCCCAGGGATAGGGCTGTAGGCGAAGCATCAGCAGGTGGAGGTTGGTCCTCAATAGGTGCCTCATCCCCAGACGGTACCAAGTACTCCGGGTACTCGAGCTCAGGTACATAAACTGGCAATGGTGGGTGCTTAGGACTGGGCATGTAATCGGGGATGGCTGGGGTGCTTAGGACCAGGCACATAGTCCGGCGATGGTGGCGGCTATCGGATGCATGGTGAGTCCATCGTATCCGTATACGATGACTCCTGAAGAACCTGCATCAGCCGGCTCCTCATCAGATCCCCTGTAGAATCTCCATGGCCCGGGATCAGTGTAGACAAATGTGTAGGTAAACGTGGATGAAGACATGACTACTGAAACAATAAAATAAATCTTATTCAAGTTTTTTATATAGACCATATTGTATATTGTAATTTGATATTAGACTCGTATCAGATCATGAAAGCATATAGTCTAACCAACTATGCAAAACTCAATAGTGTATGTATGTCACGTGAAAAACTTTTGTATGATGCAATGTTTGTGAAAACGGTTATAGTCCAAGTAAAAACATTTGACCTGGTTCTCTATAACCTTGGCTCCTGATGCCAATTGTACACCCCCAAATTTGAGTCAGCAGCAGAATTTGGGTCTGAGTGGGTTACATCATAGAATTATAGCCAAGATATGAGGAACGACCTCTAAATGTGTCGTTTAAAAATGATACATTGGATTAAATAAACTCGTTTGTTACAAAAGTCCGAAGCTTAAATTGTTCATCCATGAAAATGTAAAGATTTTAACACATAACAGATATTCCCAAAATGTAATGCACCCAAATCTTTATAGTAATGACTCCAAAATAGTGACCCCCAATGTATCCTTGTTTCTCGTACTTAGTAAACTGAGAAAAACATGCTTTTAAACATCTAACTTAAATGGTTGGTGAATTCATAGGTTTAAGTAAGTTTTATAATGTAAGACCACAAGTTTCCATATGTATGATAAGTATTGAATACAATATTCACATATAGTATATTTACGAAAATGCATATGATCATGACCTGGAAGTTACGACATAATTTGTATGCAAACTAATGCAAATAATGTGCCCGTGTAGATGTTCAACCCGCAACATCCAAATTGTTCCAACATGGTATACATTCGTCGTTTTGGTACCTCCGAAACTAGTGAGCGCTACTCACCCGAACGGGGATGTCAATCCCAAATAGATCTATTCATAACATTCGCGCTTACAATCTAGTATTTAACAGTTCATGATTCATGGGCATTGTGGGTTATAGCTACTTAGGCAAACTCGTAATTTGTATAAAAGTGTACTTGCGTCCAATCGTAAAACAATGCATGTTTCTCACCCTAATGTTGTAAATCAATGTAATTGTATAAAAGCGGGGCTATGAACCTCTCCTCAAGTTAATGGTTTGATTATATAAATCAAGTATGTAAATTGTCTCAGGAAATCCGAATGCAACCTAATTAATTATAGGTCGTATGAGTATAATCTATTTTATTAAATGGTTCTAAAAGGCGCGCCATGTCGCCGCAAAGGCCTCGCAAAGGCGCGAGGCGTGACATTCATGCCATGAAATAGACCAAGGCTTGGGCTTAAGGCTTGACGTGAGATGAGCAGTGAAAAAATGTGATAAGACGCGATAAAACGTGATGCGTGAAGGCTTTTTTGAATTCAATTTCGATAAAAATGTATTTTTAATATTAGAAATGAATTATGATTACATGCAAAGATGTTTTTTGACTTTTATTCATTATGGCTATGACATTTTTTGTATGACTCATTATAAATGAATATGTTATAATTATTAATTTTATAAACTATTTTAATATTTTGGCCCGCTTTAAGTCACGCCTTAAAAATACCATGACTCGCCATGGCTCGCAATGGCGTGAGGCTTGACCATGACGCCCTAACCAAGCCTCACGCTTTTTATAACCTTGAATTTTTATATAAAATTTAAATATCACATGTTTTATACGTTAAAACAACCAACTATTAGTTCTTAGTTTAATTTTTAAAAATTAAAATAATAATTAAAATGGCTACTTTGTCAATATTAAGGTATATGTTAGGTTTACGGTAAAGAAATATTATTTTTTGTTCATCAATGTATTTTTGTTATAAATTTATATAATTCTAATATTTTTATGATTATGTATATTGATTTCTAGATTATTAGTTAATTGTTTTATTAAATAATGTATAAATAGTAAATATGTGCAACCTACGTTTTATAAACCTAAATTTCTTTATCTCAGTAGTTAACTTCGTTTTTTACGTTTTGCTTGTCCTCGGTTTCCGGTATTAAGATATCTATCAAATTTTTTTATTTATTACTATTTTTGCTACTGATAAACAGTAAACGTTTATAGTTTATGTAAATTTTATATAAAATCTACTCTTTTTATATTTAATCCTCTGTAAACCTTTAAAAACTCTAACTTATTTTTTTTATTTCTGGTTTCGCCTTGTCTTTACCTTGTTACGGTATCGTGGACTCGAGATGAACTATCCAAATAACTTTTTTTATAATATTATAAAATATGTTTGAACAGTAAATGTGGGTTATAATTTATAAATACACACTTTTTTATAAATTTATTTATTGAAATCGTATAAAATTCGTATCTCCTCCGTTTTAATTCCGTTTTTAGTGATCCTTATATGCACGGATTCGTAATTAAAAGTTTTATCCAAGTAACATATTTTCCAAAACGTACTATTATGAACAGTAATATAAAATTTCTTTTATAAAAACACTTTTTATGTATTTAATTAACGTAAACTTGCAAATGTCATAACTTCTTCGTTATAGCTCGATTTTTCGAGTTCTTTATATGCTTTCGATCCATTATATATATGGACTATTTTATAAAATGATTCCATTATTTTATAAAAGTGATTTATGACTAGTAGGTATAAAAAATTCAGTGGATTTTTATATGATTTTTTAATTGTGTTTTTATTAAAACCGTCTCTTAAGAAAGTTTGTACAAGTCTTTTACCAAATATTTATTCCATAAGTCTTACTTTTTTTTTAGGTCCTCTAATTTGTCCTTTGTGATTGTCAAAGAATAAAGTGTCCTCATAATATTTGTACTAAACTTTGTAAATAAAATTTTACACAAATCAAGGTATAAACTACAACATATAAATGTATTTACCACTTATATAAAGTCTGTACTTCCATTTTAAACATATTTTACCATACATATATATAGTTTGATTCAAATTTCTCATGATGTTGCAATGTTTCATAAAAATCATAAAAACAACCTAGGTGGTGATTAACATGTATAACAAATATGTAAACATAAGTAAATGAATAATGGAAATGATTAAGGTTTAAATAAACCCTAGATGAGTTGTAGGATGGTCAAGTACAAAAAGATCAAAGCACATAGAATACTTACCCCAATTCGAATCCTAATATGAAAATCCCTAAAAAATCTTCTTGCTTACAACCCTTGTTAATACCCAACCAAGCTTCCAATGCACTTCCAAACACCTTAAATATAACGAATATCAATGCTTAAATACTTGTAGCCTTGTAGAATAAAAATCTATATGAAACCCTAGTTCCTAAATCTTGATCTGTGGGTTTAACTTTGTGAGGAGAGAGTTTTGTGAGTTTTGTTTGCTTGAGAAATGAAAGAGTGTGGTGATTAACCTTGGACCTTCCCTTTTATAGCTTACTAGTAATTGTTAATGCCTTAAAGTAACCATGGTTGAAGATGTGGGTTATGGGTAGAATATGTAATAGTCTCTTCTCCTAGGTGGAGGGAGACGCCTTATGTGAGGGGGGAGAGTACATAGATTGTCAATTACTAGAAACTTGCATCAATGTGTACTTGGTTGAGTTAGGTAGCATACTAGTGAAATCTTTTATTTATCAAGTGTGTATGTATATTAGATTCGGCCGCATGTGTTAGTAGAGTAGAAAATGAATTAAATTTTATGTACTGGGTATATAAATGTGGGTATTTGTTTGAGTATAGATGGGTATTGGTGCTTCCGAGTATGCCTAAATGTATTTTATTGCGAAACGTAAAAGATTACGTATCAATTAAAATTAAAATAGGAAATGTTATGAAATTATACTCGTAATATTTATATAACACTTGTTTGACGTAAACTTTACTTTTTGGTTGTCCGTTACGTTAATGTTGATTTTTAGTTTACGCGATTTAAACTATACGATATTATTTATAAAGCGAACGCGTAAAACTCTTAATATAAAATAAGTTAATAACTGGTCGGGAAAATGACCTGAAATAACGGATTGTTACACTATTCCACTCAGAAAATTCTTGGTGTGAAGAGTGTTAGTGTCAAGAAACTGCATGGATATGGTCACTTGGAAGAGGTTGTAGTGAAAAGAGCTGATCGTCAGCTATATCAGTTTAAAGAAGGCGACTTTGTGGATCTACACTTGAACGACATTGAAGACATGCTGCTTCTTGCTGTTCAACACAAGCTATTTCACCTCAACGAAAGTGACATTGTTAACTTTATTGTGGCTCTTCGTATGTTCACACGAAGTCTTGTAATCAAAAAACATGTCGAGGATTTACAACTTGGAGTAGAGAGTTACCAGAAGAAGCTTAACACCACTGAACCTCAGAAGACCTTTCCAGATATATAATTCAAAGAACTCTACACTCCATCATACAAACCACCAGGAGTAATCTATGAAGATCTGAACAAACAGAAAATAGTGATGTGGGCTGATGAGCTGTACAAGTTCTCAGACGGGACACTCAAGAAAGTTCGGATGAGATCCATCACAGAGTACTTGATTTTCGTCTGGGATACAACGATGAGATGTCAAGGAGGAAGTGTACGGCCATAGACAAAAAGAGATCACAGCTTATGGTCGAGCTTATGGACAAGCAGATGCGTGAAAGAAGGATCATTCGGAATCTGGAACTATTGGTTGGTGCTCGGGAACTCGAGATGGACTACAAACTGATGACGTATACCGTATGATCGTCAGGTCCAATCTCAAAATCTTATCTTGTGAATAATGTGAATATGTAGTATAGACTTATAATAAAGGCAAGTAGAATTAGTGTTTGAGTACGAATTTTTTATAAAATTGTTCAATAATTTCAATTTTTTCAAATTAACGTTAGCAACAATATATATATAATTACCCTCTTTAATTTAAGGGGGAGCATGAAAAATGTTCCTAATACGACTTGTTAATAATCGGAACTTTTTTCTGCCCCAACCTGGTTTTCAAAACATATTTGAATCTTTTTGTTATACTAAAATATAAAGAGATTTGACTATTTCTTGTTTAAGGGGAAGATATATGTGATTATAAATATATGGCTAATGATGTGATCTTATGGAATAAAGTGCGTGCTGACCTTCATTGTGCTTATCATTTTACATTATCGGTTAGCACGTGTGAGGGGGGGGATCATGTTCTGAAAAAGTAAAACCATCAAGGTACTAAATGTGTTGATTTATATCACAAAGTACCTTGATCGATGTTTTTAAATGATTTTAAGGCTGAGAACAATACCAAAACACCGACCATGTCTATAATTCATTGGAGTTATAAGGTGGTTGAGATTGGGTATTCCTTTCCATGATCCATCTAGAACCGGAGGGATCTACCCAGGGACATTCTGTTAGTTAGAATAGAAGTCCTTAGGTTTGATATAAAAAGGAGTAAAGTGATAAAAGGGAATAATGCGGACTATGGACAGATGCTGACACTGGAACAATCCCAATAAGGTGTTAGTGATGTAAGTTTTGGTTAAGCATTAAAGGGGTGAAGAATTAAAATTTAATGTAAAGACTTAAAGGGTGAAAGTGACATCAATTACATCCTTAGGCAGAAACCAGGTTAAGACATATGCTATCAGAAACACACTAAGCTGTTTTGTCTTGGTAGTGTTGTAGGCATCATGAACCAGTGATGCATGCACAACCCTTCACAGGCCACTCAAGGTCTCTCAAAAGCTATTCTTGTGTCATTTCATAAGAGATTAAATCTCTTTCTATCGACTTCATCTACTTACGGAGTGTAGTTGGTATTGAAAAGTGGGCAGTCTGCTCCAGCCTCAGATTACTTAAATCTAAAATGCCACTTATCGAGTCTGGAGCATTTAAAAGAGATCCTCTTAAATCTCATTAGGAAACTTATCAAAAATATGCTGTGATTCACCAATGTGATAAACAAGAAATATCTCATGGAGTCTTACGAGTTATCCTTGTGTTTGCCAGTAAAATCAGTGTTATGCCTAAAAGTATTCATAGTGACGATGAAAATCCTTCCAGAGCCAACATCAAACCAGCTCTGTGTGTAGGTGAACGTAGTGAGATCTACACGGATCAAACTTATGATACTAGTCTTCGATTCGGTCCTCTTATGAATTGCGAATGAATTTTTGAAAAAGATAAAATTGTTGCGTATGTTATAAAAAACGTTTGCATCTGAAACACGACCACTGATTTTCTTAAATCAATTTTCAATCTTATGTCCATGGCAAGCCTCACAAGGGTATCTAGACATAGGAAAGCTGAACACGAATTGACGACTTAATCGGGAAGAAAGTAACTTACTGATTCACTCTTATCTTGTTGTCTGCTTTTAGATGCTCCGGTAATGAGAACGGCTAGTGCAGCTGCGAAACCCTGTCATTCTCTTGAATTCTACCTGATCACGGGCAGTATTTATACTGATTAACGGGGAACCGTGGTTATTGCAACCATATTCGACGAAGTGACAAAGACACTTTTGTTCATATATGTTGTTTATCACTAACCCATTCATGCAGGTTTCCAGACGGTGGTAACGGTTAACCGATGATAAGTCGAAGTTAATGCCACATGCTCATACCCGACTGACATATGTAAAGACATCATGAAAGCTTAAGTACATGTTTCAAAAGACTTTCGCTACTCTGATACCGCACGTCTTCCTTGAAATGACAAAGTATTAAAGTTAAAGATTTTCATGAAAGATGACTTTTCAAGCTTTCAAGACAAATAAAGGTATGAGCATGTCGGTTCGAAAGTCACAAGCTCACAAGAAGGCAAATATTACAAGATGGCAAAAAGAGATTATGCTTGGTTGATGATCTCAAGAAGCTCAAGATCACATACAAGTCAAGCTAAAGGAATAAGCTCAAGCCCAAAAGTATAACGATAACTGCTTCACATTCAAAAGAAAAAGATCAAAGAAATCAAGACTACGAGCAAAGACTGAAGACATTCATAGAATGCTAAGCTTAAGTTTTTGTAAATTGGAGTGGCCTCCCTTAGGGGGAGATTGTTAGAAATACGATAAAATCTCGGTCACTTCTAATATATTGATAAGTAGCTCGTAGTATAATATTTGGAAACTAGCTAAGCTAACCGGGTCAACATAAGAATACCCCTTATGTTGACCAGCCAATGTAAGGGTATAAATACCCTCTCCATGCCTTAGAGAGGGTGGTTGGTTCATTTTATACATACACATTTTCTTTCTCTCATTAAGTGTTCTAACCCACTCTTTCTCTCTCTAGAATTTACTCTCTTTTAGTCATTCGTGATTGTATGTTTGATATCCTACAATTGGTATCAGTCGCCATGGGGTGATATCGTGAGTTTGTGTGTGTTTATATGTTGTCTACATTGTCATTTTCGTTGTCTTTTTGGTTTCGTGGTTCGAAAATCAAAGCCTGGATTTTTATGTTTAAAAGTGTTAAAGTTTATGTTTTTAAGCAAGATCTAGGTCTAAGATAACTAGTTGTACAAGAAAAATCAAGGTAAAACGTCAAAAAGGGTGTGTTTTTATGATTTTTGTCAAAAAAGTATGTTTTTTTAAGCTTGGGGTTTATGTTTTGAAGCTAGCGAAATATGCAGGCATGATGCTAGCGAAATATATTTCCATGAGAAATATGTATGCAAGCGAAATATGACAGGTTGAGTTCAAGCGATTTATGTCATTTCTTGGAAACGAAACTCTGCTTAATTTTTCTTAAGTCAAGCGAAATATGTATGTGACTTATGTATTCATGCGATATATGACAGGTTGTTAACTCAAGTGAAATACGTAATTGTGAAAAACGAAACTCTGTCCAATTGTCATAAACCAAGCAAAATATTACAGTGACATATTTCTTGAGAAACATTACAGTGACATATTCCTTAAGAAACATTACAGTGACATATTCCTTGAGAAACATTACAGTGTCATGAACCTTGAGAAATATTACATTTCTCCAAAAAGATTTTATTTTTTACGGTTTGTCTTACTTTGTAAAATCTCGTGAAATACTTGGATTTCTCGGTTTTAGTTAAGATTTGTAAAATCATGTGGAACAATGATCTTAATCACCTTCAACAACAACTCTTTAACACAATCCTCCTTTATCGCTGTT
>BQNB010209477.1:0-10336 GCA_026074375.1 Tanacetum coccineum
AGTTCACGAGATGGCAAAGTTTACAAGATGGCAAAACGAGATTATGTTTGGTTGATGATTTCGAGAAGCTAAAAGATCACATTCATGTCAAGTCAAAAGAACTAGCTCAAATCTAAAGTCAATGATCACTACATCAAATCATAAGTTAATGATTAAAGTTAAAGACTACGAGCTCAAGACCGAATTGAAAGCATAGTATGCTAAGTTTACATTTTTATAAATTGGAGTGACCTCCCTTAGGGGGAGATTGTTAGAAATACAAAAAAGTGTCGATCACTACCAATATAGTTAGTCGTATCTCGTAGTAAGTTGTAAGGTTAAGTTATAAAGCTAACCAAGCCAAAGGTCAATGGATAAGCCCACTAAGGGTCCATGGCCGGCCAAGACTAGAGTATAAGTACCCTCTCTATAGCTTGGAGAGGGTGTTGGTTTTTTATTAGTCACATTTTCACTTAAGCTAATATTATCATTTTTCTTTCTCTCTCTAAGGGTTTATCCAACCACCTCTCTCTCTCTCTCTCTAAAACTCTAAGTGAATCAATCCACACTTTTGTTAAGATTATTCTACAATTGTTCTTAACTCTTCCTCTTTTCTGCTACGAGTTGACGTCTACTCCACTCCAAAACCTATACCCAACATCTCTCTATAGATCAATGGGTCATCCTCATATCCCAATTCTCATAAGAATCATTGCTTATAGTGTCAATAGTAAAGTAAATTTCATCATGAAATGCGTCTCATTCTCAAACACAATCCTTACAATCGTCATACTCATAAATCCCCTCACATCTTGGTCCTCACTTATCGCAAACCTCTTTTCTCACCTCGAATGGTCTTTTCACTTCTAAACGGTTCCTCTCTTTCTTAATAGTCTTCTCACTTCTACTAGTTGTCTCACTTCTAATAGTCTTTTTACTTCTGACGTTTCTTCTCACTTCTAAACGTTCTTTTTCACTTCTAACAAGTCTTATCTCCTCTAACGTTTCCTCTCACGTATAAATGTTTCTTATCTTTTAATAGTCTTGTTACTATTAAAATTCCTCCTATATCTCTCCTAACTTAATTATTTCATCCGAAATATTTAAGTAATTTGAAAAATGCAAATGTCACTCCTTCGCTAAACTTGCCACTTTCTAGAAAGTGAAGAACATAAAGAATATACTCAATCTTCAAGTGTTATTGAGTCACCACATTGTTGAGTCTCTCATTATTCTTCCATCATGAAAGAACTACCACCTCATTTTACATCCCACTTTATTTCTCAACATTGTCAACCAAACAAACCTTTGAATTCCTAATCATCTACTTTTGTCTCGATAGGATCATATGCACATTAATTGTTAGTGCAAATGATATATCAATCTTTTCTATCAACCTCTCGTCAACACGTTCCTTCTTTAGTATCACTCATCCTTTCCTACTTTTCGGCTATATGGAATCATTTTCATTCACATCTAAGAGCACATCGTCTCCATCCTCGTCTTATTTTTCTTTTTATTCTTCGGAAGTATATATATATATATATATATTGGACATATTTTGCCAAGATATTAAGTGTCATTCGTCTACTTTTAAAAAGTCATTCTCATAATATTTTTGTGTCAATCAATAAACGAATCCAATTCTCGTTTATCAAAAGTCGATCTAATCTTTCTTCATAAACATACGTCTTAAGTCTTTTAATTATATCATTTAGATTGTTGTTTTTTTAAATAATGATTGCATGTGTCTAGCTTCTAACTTTCTTTCAAAAGTGTCATACTTTAGAATAATAAAACCTAGAAGTGCATGTCTAGTTCCCCGCTAATGTTTTGCTATATGTATATGTGCACTTGTCTACTAACTTTGTTTTGTATCACAACAATATCTTGATTCCTTGGTGCCCCAAACAATGGGGATCATACACCGAGGGGGAGCACTTGCAAGCGTTTTGCTTATTTAAATTGCATCGAACTTCTTGAGCATCGATGGTAATTTATTTGATCCATGGATCCGTTAGAGTCAATATACAAGGAATGTAATTATCATGGGGATGCAATAAGCAAGGGGGAGCTAGGAGCTATGTGGTTTAATAGCATGGATTTAGTTTAACCATGATGATAGAAGACTTCACTAGGATGATGCAAGCTCACCTTTATAGGAAGATAGGATTGGGGATTGTCAAATACGATGAAGGGTTTATTCATACTCCAAATACTTCACCTCCTCCACTTCAAAATCACCCTAAACCTTAAGGTCATCCTCTCATACCTTCAACTTATATATTTGAAGTACCTACTTTCTTTTCATGTCTTCTTCTCATCTATCACGACATCCTCTAAATTATCCAAGAAACACAAAATCACCTCAACCGTATTTCTCATGTTGTCTTCTCATTCCTCCAACCAATATACTTGGATCACCTACCTTTTCCTCATTCCTTCAACCTATACACTCAAAGTACCTACCTTCTTCTCTTGCCTACCTCTCATCTCTCATGACCTTTTCTAAACTATCCAAGAAACACACAATCACCTTCACTTTTATTTCTCATATCTTCTCCTCATACCTCAAACCTATATACTCGGAGCACCTATCCTCTTCTCATTCCTCCAACATATATACCCGGAGCACGTACCCTCTTCTCATGTCTTCTTCACAAACCTCCAACCTATATGCTCCAACCATAATCCACACTATACCTTTTTGCTTCGACAAAAGGGGGAGAAGGGAGTGTAAACGAGTAACTTTTAAACTCTACTATGTGCTATAGTTTACATAGTTTGTCATCATCAAAAAGGGGGAGATTGTTAGTGCAAATATTACGATATTTAATCTATACGATCTCTTTATGTTTTGGTGATGACAAACATGTAACTTGTAATACATAACGTAAAGTACGCAAGTTACTCGTAATCACAAATCATCAATGCATACATGCATCAACAACACTCGATGTCTCAAGTCTGCATCAACACCGACATTTGTTTGCACCCGATGTAAATCACATAAGGTATGTACAAACAAATTAAACTTGTAGGATGATCAAAGAAAAATATTTTTTTCTTAACCATTACATTTCTACAAAAGTATTTTTCACAAAAATAAATAAACACAAAATACTTTTTAATAAAAGAAATGTTTTATTTAAATATAAAATTTGAAATCTGGTTTTCCCCCCAAAATGGAAGCTTCTATACCAGATACAACCTTCCTCACAAAAAGACAAAAAGTGGAGCGTAGTCTAGTGGCGGCCCCCTTATAGGTCGGCGGCCCCCTAATATATCTGGGGCCGCCGGGACCGCCGTTTGTTTTCCCAGAACTGTCAGCTTTCAGCTCATATATCTTTTTATTTTTCTTCTATAAAATAGTGGGTTCATTCTCCAATGATTTTCACAACTCTTTTGCACGATAATTTCTTTTAGTGCTTTCTCTATCTAGATCTTCACTAAATCTTCTAAACCTGCACTTGATCATTTTTTTTAACTTGTTTAATCTTTTTTATTATGTGATCCATCTTCTTACTTTTCATTCTTCCCTCAAGTGCAAGAGAGAAGAACTTTTAGTCATCGTCAGTACGAAGTTATGTAGTCTAGTTAGTTCATTTGTAACATATGTTACATATAGATCGAGTCCATGTCTTCTAATCTTTAGTAGTGTGTAGATCCGAATGGTGTGTACATTTGGAAGGGTTGATTGTGGGTTGGTTAGTATTTTGGGCCTTAAAATACATTAGTGTAATGGTAGATTGGTTCTAGCTAAGATTAGGACTCGACATTTAGCTTAGTGTCAGAAAATAATGTAAGCGATGCGGTTTATGTGTTTAGGCATAAAACAAAAGGTTTGTTATGTGGGCCATAAAACATAAAGGGTTTGTTGTGTACCCATAAAGAAGGACTCGACATCAAGCTTATTTTTTTTTTAGTTTTTGAGTGTCAGAAAATATGTAAGCATTGGTATAGGTTTTCTCGTCGAATGGAGCTTGTTGATTTAGTGAAAGTAACTCTCGAGTGGATACTCGAGAGGTAGTGCTTGGGCGAAGAAGAGCTTCGTGACCGATCCTTCTTTGAATCATCATGTCGGTTTGCTATTTTCTTTTACCTTTCTCTTTACTTATGTTCCTTTACATTTATCGTCTACTGTGTTTTCTTGCATTGTTTGTGCTTATGATGGTAGTTGGCATTGTTGGTGTATGTTGTGTTAGTCTATGGTTGTGTAGCTCTTCTGCAGTAAACATTTTGAGTGTGGATATATGGTAGAATATGCGTTAGTTATTTTAAATCCATTATCGACACTTCTCATATTGCGTCAAACTTGATTGGTGATTTGATAAAAATAATCTAGTCCGAAAACCTCTTATGGGGGCAGTCCCTTTAAATAGGGCGCCCCCCTTATGTACTAGGCGGCCCCCATATATTTATGGGACCGACGGCAGAGAGTCATGTAATTATTGATATAAAAGATTTAAAGTTTTTGAAAGGAAACGTATTCACCCCCCTCTACGGTTTCCACAAATAATAATAATAATAATAAAAATAATAATAAATAAAAATGGTAAAACGGGGCGTTTTAAACTAGTGATTTCTTAATCCCCTTAGATGAACACTTAGCTACTTTTTGAGGTAATTAGTCTAGGGGGTTGAAATTTTTAGTTTTCTATGTGTGTATATGACATTGCGTGAGGACACGGCAATAGCTTAGTATGGGGGATTTTTTATATGTGTTTAATCACATATCAATTTTCCTTATTAAAACGAGCTTAAATGATCAAAAATACATAAAAAATACATTGTATATGTGTGTTTTGTAATTGTATTGTGCAGGTAACGGGTATCCACAAAAAGACAAAAAATAAAGCCAAAACGGACAAAACCAAGCACGAGATTGGAAGAGCGTGAGAAAAATGAAGCCGAAGGCATATTCTTTTGTTAATGGGCCAACCCATACCCCGTTTAACGAGCCAAGTCAGCCCATTAAATGATATTAATCCTAGCCCTTTTTAATTATAAGCCTAATCTATAAATCCCTAAGTCCAAAATCCAAATCCTGGTCAAAGCCCAAGTTAAAAACCCAACTCTAAAATAATAACCCAAGTCAAATTGATATAACACGGGTCAAATTTTACTATTCATCTTCTTCAAAATTACCCTGGTACAAGTAATATACAGGTAAATCAATCTCTCATCCTCCCACATTTATGAGCTTCTAGAAGGCCAAAGCCTGACACGTCTGACACAACTTAAGCCATGTTGGCAATCCCGAGGGCTGTGATTGGAGCCAATACGTGTAAGAGAATCCAAGGGCTAAGAAGACAGATTGGATGATTGGATTTGATCTAAAGGCTGTGATTAGAAGTTATAGACGCTCCTCCAAGCTCTAGAAGGCTCTTCTCCTTACTATAAATAGCAATGTATTCACACAGTTAGGGAGAAGTAGCATTTAGGGTAGTATTTAGCTTAAATTTCAGCTTATTGTCTTTTCATTATTGTATTTTCATTTAAAAAACATTGTAACCTCTTTATTATTAATAAAATTTTAGTTTCATTTATATTGTGTTTTTGAATTTTGTTTTACTATTATGCAAATTTGTTTAAAATGTGTTTGGAAATCACCTAAATAAGCTCAATAGGCTCTTGTTACCTAAATAGCTAATACTTATTCAGTTAAGCTTCCTTAAAGCTTAACTGAATAAGCCTTGTCACTTAAATCACCTCAAGATTACCTTAAGCTTAAATTAGATGATAAGCCAGATTTGGATGGGCTTATGGGACTTTACCAGCTTATGTAAATAAGCTGGAGCTTGTAGATAAGCTCTAAAGAGCAATTTAAGTCCTTGTTTTGAGCAAAGAACAAGGTTAGTTCACTTTTTAATAATTAGCTTAATTTCTTTTTCAGCTTTTTAATATGCTTAATCTCTGCTTATTGTTGCTTAAATGTGCTTAATAGTGGCTTAATATGTTAAGTTTGCAGCTTAGAAGTAGTTTCGTTAGAGTTTTTAAATGTTTTGTCCATGTTTAAGTAAAATCTGCTTATTAGCTTATCTTAATATATAGTGCTTATTTATCTTAAGTGTTTGCTTATTTGTCCTTTATTTTACATTACACTTAATCTGTTTTAGTATTTTGTAGCTTATTCAGCTCTGGTTCAGCTTAAAATTAAAATTTCAAATCTTAAAGGGGTGTTTGGGATAAGAACTTTAATATGGTAAAATAAGGTTTAAAGTTGTTTTTGGTTTTCAAGTCAGTTTCATAAGCTCTTACTAAGTCTTAATGCTAGTTTTCATAAGCTCATATTAGACATTGTTAAGTTTTGAAGGTTGTTTTTATCATAAATCCAAGTATGCTAGTCCATTTTTCCTTTAAACTGCTTATTATGAGAATTTCTTAAATCACTACTAGACATATGGTTTTTATGCTTCAAAGTGGTTTTAATTGCATCATTGCAAATCTGTTTTGAGTTATTTACCTTTGGAAGAGTCTTTTAAGTAAGTTAGATAGAAACAGTCAAGTATAGTTAGTGTGTAGTTTAGTTTTTAAAGTCCAATATTGCAGATCAAATTGTGGTTTGATTCTAGCTTTTCTTTGGTTAAATTTTGTTTAAAATAGCTTATTGTAGTCTAAAGTTCATCTGTTTTGAGTTTTTAGTGTGTCTAAAGTAGTTTTTGAGCCTTAAATCCCATCTGCAAGTAGCCCTTTAATATCCAAAAGCCAAAAAAAGTAGTATATTCTGTCATTTGCATATGTCTTTTCTAGCTTATTAGTTTATTTCCAGCTTATTTGTGTTCTTTGAGTCAAGTTCATAATCTGTTTTTAGTTCTTAGCTTATTACTAGTGCTTATTTGTTCTTAATAATAGCTTAAAGTTTGGTCATAGTCCTTTAAATGTCTTTTTAAGTAAACTGTCTAATTGCTTTTATCTGTTTTCCAGCTTATTTTGTTTGCTTATTTCAAGTTATTAGTGCTTATTAGGTCTAGCTTTAGGTCTGTTTTTAGCTTATTAGTTTTCTAGTTGCTTATTGAGTCTAAAAAGCAAAACAGTTTTAGCTTAATATTCATAGAGTCTTAACTAGCAAACTGTCCCTTTTTAATTAGCTTTTTCCTAGCTTATTAATAAGTTCTGGTAAAAAAGTCATTTATTAAAGTTGCTTATTTTTGCTGGTTCTTTAGCTTTTTTAAAAAGAAAATTAAAGAAAATGTTTTCCAAAAAAGGACAGTCACAAGACTCAAACATGTGACCTCCCTCACACAACACACACGCCTTAACCATCATGCCCTTGGGTCTTTTTCATTAAACCTTTGCAACATTTATTTCTTATATGCACTTTCAGTTTTTAGCTTTTTCAGCTTATCTAATTTTAACAGCTTATTGGTTGAAGCTTTTTGATTCGTTTTTCGTTGTAAACCTCAAATTTAGTATCTAGTATTTTTATAAATTTTCTCAAATTTTTAGGATTAAGTTTAGTATTTTTAGTTTAATTTTTAGTATTATTTAGTTTTAAAAATAGTTTTAAATAGTTTAAAAATTCAAAAAAATAATTTCTGGGTTTTAAAAAATAGTTTAATACATTTAAGTTTAGAAGTTTGCATTTTGAGTTTTTAGAGTTTTAATTTGTCATTTTTAGTTAATTAGTTAAGTAAATTTGAGTTATTAATTATTTTTTAACTGTTTTAAATGTCGTTAGAATTTTAAGTTGCCTTTATTTCTAGTTTAGCATGCCTTTATGTGCTTTCCTTTTGCGTTTTTAGATTTAGAAACCAAAAACCAAAATTTCGATTATTCAAGCACGCGATCACGAACCGAGACAAGATTTTCAATATTCATGCTTTGTTGGGAAAACAACTCGGGAACGATTTGATCTTTATCCTTTCCGGGTAATTTTCTAAATCAATACTTTTCAAAAATATATTTTATTAGTAATTTGCTTATTACACTTTCACAAGAGTGATTTGCCCTAGTTGCTTATAATATATATATATATATATATATATATATATATATATATTTTATATTATATATATTATATTATATATATATATTATATATATATATATATGTACTGTGTGTGTGTTATATATCTATGTGTATTATATATTATATTTATGATGTATATTATATATATATATATATATGTATATATATATATATATATATACATATACTATTTGAGACGAATCAATGCAATTGTATGTGTCTCATCCGTCGTTACGGTTGTGTATTTGTAATTTGTCACCTTTTTTGAAGCATTGGTATTGGTTGAAAATAATATGTGTGTTCCGGTAATTTAGTAGCTTCAGTCTTGCATTTCTTACCCATTATCATTTTACTAACGCAAGTGAGGTTAACTTATAGACAAAATCATATGATAAGAGGTGAAATAAATCCCGCGTAACTCCTGTACCTGCAAGCACTCCCTTTTAGTGCTAATTTACTAAAGTACACAAGTTGAAGAAAAATGTTCAATAAAGAAGTTATGTGCCAGCCTTAGTTATCGATCTTATTGTAAAAGAGAGAGAGAGAGAGAGAGAGAGAGAGAGAGAGAGAGAGAGAAATATATATAAAGAAAGTTCAAAGTATAAGGCTTAGTTTGGCACATGGAATCGATACATGTTATTCACCCTCATCAGCATCATGTTTTACCTCTTTGAGATTTTTGTCTATGTGCTCAAGCCGTAATGGGCATGTTTATGTGTCTCGTACAAGCTTATGTAGCTATCTAGATTATGTCTGTGCAATTGAGTGACTTCATAATATAAACCCTATCTGAGTGGCTTGAGTGAATATAAATCAAAACATTCCCCATGTGAGGTGCTCTATTATAAGTCTATGCCTAAAAAGTTATAAAAACTGTAAACACTTGTTAAATTTAAAATTTTCTCCACGTCACGATAAATGAATCTTGTTTTCTCGCTTTAATTGCTTGAGGGCAAGCAATAGCTAAGTGTGGAGGGATTTGATAACGCCTTAATTATACATGTTTTTGGCGGCGTTATTGTATCTATTTATATCATTTCTCGTGAACTTTTGATACTTAAAAGCATGAAATATGTGCAGGTTCACTTGAAGACAACTCAAGCTCAAAAAGACTAAAGACACTAGTATTTAACACCTTACGGAAGAAAAGTTAAATGAAAATAAATATTAAATCCAAAAATGAAGCCAAGTACGCCGCACTTTACCTAAGTATGCCGCACTTCAGGATGAAGTTAATGAAGGACAGTTAATACCCTAAGTACGACGCACTTCTACATCATGTGTACCGCACTTTATCTCAGCATTGAAGTTCTATGCATTAAAGAAGCAAAGTATGCCGCACATCTCAAGGAAGAGCGGCGCACTTTGGCCCTCGCCCAGCCTATAAATTGAGAAGAAATTTTCTCATTTCAACACATTCCAATACAATTCTCACACACTTCTATCTCTCAATAATCTTCATCAATCTCTAGAGTTTAGCATGAATTCCGGCAAAGAACGAAGATCATCATCGTAGCACTTAGTTAAATAATATTTTTATGCGAATTCGTACTTGTAAAAGTGGTGTTCAATCCATTTCTCAATCCGAATTTCGTATGTTTCTTTTTTCTCTATTCAACTTTGTTATTATGAACACCATAGCCATGAGAGGCTAAACCTCTTATGACTACTCGGTGATGTTAATATAATAATTAAGCATTTGGTGTCATCTCGATCTTATCAATCTTAAGCTTATTTTACAATCCTATCATATCTAATCTTGTTAAACTTGTTCATCAACTTTGATTATATACATATAATGGTATAGGTCAAAAGACCCATTGTTTACTATATGATTTTAAAGATTTGTCTATGATCTTTATCATTTGATTGACGAAATTCACTTATGTTATTTGATAAACAAAACAGATTTGATATAATAGTAACTTGATTATTTGGGTGACACATTTGATTAAGTTAAACCAAGATAAGTCTTAAGTTGAAACTAGTTAATTTGTGAAAACGTTTTCTGACGAGAAATCCTTTTTATAAGTTAAAATCCTAAAATCAAAGATCAAAATTACTACCATTGCTTATGAATTATATGAAAACTATATGAGTAGTCATTGTTGGGAATTAAGAGCTTCTACAAGTTTATACAGCTAATGGACTTAGTACTGCTATTGAAGATTAAAGAATATAGACTAAGTATGTTAGTACTGTTAGTATAATAGTTAGTACTGTTAGTTATATAGTTAGTACTGCTTAAGTGATATGCATGAGTTATACTAGGAATAGATATGCATGATCACTTGACGCGTTTTGTAAGCCCATTAGGGTTTTCCTTAGTGTATAAAAGGAACCCTACGGCACAGTTAAAAAACACACAAGTTTATATAGTTAGTTT
>BQNB010209478.1:0-10336 GCA_026074375.1 Tanacetum coccineum
AATACATCAGCACTCAATTAAGATTATCGACTTTAGAATTCATCATCAACCTATAATAAGATGTCATTATCTTATTTCTTTGAAAAATTATAAAATATTATGGGCATAGTTTAGCAAAACTCTTCACTAAAACATCTATATATTTGCAAAATTTTCAAAACATGCTTAACCATCAATGTTTTAAAGTTGTAGCAACCATTCTAAATAGTCCTAAAATTCAATGTGCTACAATCGCAACTTGTAACATTCACTAAACATTAAACATGTATCTAGAAAATCAAATGGCTAAAGATCAAAAATTATACATCCCAAGCTTTTCTTTCCAGAATTCAAATGTCAAATCACAACGCTTTCATTAACTTAACTTGTAATTGCTATATATAAGAAACTCCATACAATGTGGCACAATAATACGAAGAATTTATGTGACTCTATAGACTCATAAGTTCATATAAAATTCGATCTGTTGAATGTTGAAGTCGCGTGAATCATACAACTCAAAACACTTTTATTTCGGTCTAGCCGCAACTGCAACGCGTGGGGTACCCTACTAGTAGAGGTCGAAACTAAAACACACCAAAAATATGTGATAAAAACGCAAACAAAAACTCGTAATCAACCGAAACTTGGATACAAAATTGAAACAATATCTGAAACGGAACCTTCTGAAGAGATTGGTGCGGGATGATGGTGTTGTTTAGGTTGTTAAAAGAATTGTATGCTCACAAGAGGGGATAATGTAAGATTTGGAGGGCCCAAGAAAGAGAAACAAAAAAACGAGTAAAAAGTCTATATACTGCTTATATATGTATTACTGATATTTTATGTTTATTGATTCGTAAAAACATTTGCCACATCTGCAATATGTGTGCGAATTCATGTGTACTCGTAAGTTATCAAGTCCTAGTAATACGAGTTTAATTGATGTCAATGCATAAAGTGTTAAAAAAATAGTATAGTACTTAAACCGGGAAAAAGGTGAAAGTAGACACTAATAGAATCAATTTTCTCTTACATAGGATATAAAGGCCCTTCTAAAATATCTTTTGTCTCTGCATTTTTTTTTTTTTTATAATTTTGTTTGTGTTATATATATTAGTATATACATATTAGATTGTTTAGGGGGTCGAGTGAATGTTTAGCCCAAGTTTAGCTCAAATAGGATTCTATAGGTCGGTTAAAAATAGTCTATATATACAGACAATGTCTTTAGTCTTGGATCAATAGAATAGTCGACTGGTTTCTTTCTCCTTAGTTGCAGTAGCCGGGTTTCAGCTCTTTAGTAGTTGGTTTTCTTCTCCCCTCATCTTTACAACAAAGAGGTGAGGGGGGAGGGGTAATTGTACCGCTCATTTTTTTCCGTTGATTAATAAAACGTAAACGTTTGGGTCATTTCGTGTGGGTTCTTCTTTAGTCATGTATGTGTGTCGATTATCTTTACAAGATTCGGATTCCGCATAGTTCACTTCCGGGTTTGTTGTAGGATCAAGAGCTTTGGTTCATAAAAGCGGAAGCGATGTCGATCTCGTAAAGGGTTTTCTTGTTCGTCGATCGTTCGACAACAAGGGTTCTTGGGTTTTCGGGTTTTCGAAGATTCAAGGTTGTTTAAGTTTCAATAATATAAAAAAAATTTGTCGTGTTGCTTGGTAGCTTGGATCACAAGTTACGGGTTTAGCATATAAAGTCGACAAAGGTAATTTAAAGGCACACGAGTACTTTGTTTAGTTCGGTGGTGTGAGGTTTTTATCACATGGTTATCAGAATAAACCAAGGGTCGGAGAAAATAAAGTCCAAGACTTGTCGATGTTGCAAGGTTTCTTAGGTTAAAATAAATTGTTTTGCATAAATAAAGTACGACAAGGGTATGGTGCTTTCTTGATTCAAGGGTTGTCGATTTGATTGGATGGTCTGATTTCCAAGGTTCAATCGATATTTGATTAATAAGGGGTTTTGTTTTTGAAGGGTTTCTTGGTTTGATCGATTACTAAGAAGGTTTATTCTTAGGGTTATATTGATAAATCAAGGATTTTTACAAACGGGTTACTTTGCTAGATCGTGTTTTGTGTAGGTAAATTCGCAAAAGATTAAACGGTTAGCAAAGGGTTAAAAGAATGATGACGGGTACCGAGTTTGACATCGAAAAATTCGATCGAAAGAATGACTTCTGGTTATGGCAGGTAAGGATGAAGACTTTGCTGGAACAGCAAGGATTAGCTGCTAGAGGAGTTACCTACAGCCACAATTGTGGCATACGATAACGTCATTCGGAAAAAGGCTTACAACACATTGATCTTGTGTTTGGGTGATTGGGTTCTACGGGAGATCACCAAGGAGATGACTGCAATGGGGATTTGGAAAAGTTAGAGACTTTATACATGACAAAGTCTTTAGCTAATCGTCTATACTTGAAGAAGAATTTATATACTTTTCAAATGCATCCGGGTAAGAGTCAGTCTGAACATATTGATGAGTTTCACAAGCTGGTAGGTGACTTAGCGGCTATAGATACTGCTATATCAGATGAGGATCGGGCATTATTATTACTCGCATCTTTATCATCGTCTTACGATTATTTCGTAGAGACTTTGTTATATGGTCGGGATACTTTGAAGCTAGAAGATGTGCTCGCGACACTTAATTTTAGGGAACTTCAAAAGATGGCAGAAGCAAAGGGTGATGGTGGTGAAGGGTTGTATGTGAGGGAGAGATCTGGTCATAGATATGGATCAGGGTAAAGATAGTGCGCTGTCAAAGTCACAAGGAAGAAGCAGCAGACTCAGGTGTTATATATGTCAGTCTGAGGAGCATTTGAAGAGGGATTGTCCGAGTTATAATCACAAGAAATCTCAAGGTTTTGTCATGAATGAAGATCAGGTATCCGCTTCTGGAGCTGAGGGGTATGACAATGCTGATGTTATGATGGCTATGAGTGTTGAAGAACTGTTAGACTGGATCATGGATTCAGGAGGCTCATACCATATAACATACATGAGAGATTACTTGGTTGATTTTGAAGAGTATGACGGTGATAATATACTACTTGGTGATGGCAGGGAATGCCATGTATGTGGGACAGGTAAGGTTCAAGTACAGATGAGGGATTGGTCAAGTTTTGTGTTGGACAATGTTAGGTATGTTCCGGAATTAAGACGAAACTTGATATCGCTAGGCAATCTTGAAAAAGAGATTTTTACCATGAATATGTAGTCGGGAAAGATCAAGGTTATAAAAGGTTCACTGGTGGTATTATCAGGAACAAGAAGAGCTAATAGTATATACACGGACGGTAGGCTTTGTCTCATTTGTGACAAGGAAGACACTGAAGGGTAGGAAGCAGTTATGAGAATATCAGACTGGGTAGAAGATCAAGATGGGTAATGTACTTGATTTTTTGTAATCAGAGGTCTACATAACAATGTGCGAAGAGTGGGGTGGCTAAACATTTGGGTGTTGCAGTGATTCAGCAGCAGAATAGGTTGGTTAAGGAGACAAACGTGACACTCTTGGATAAGGTACGTTGTATTCTGATTCAGTCTGGTCTGTCCAAGGTTTATTAGGCAGAGGATACAACCTTATGCTACATTTCTAGTGAACAGGTCACCTTCATCACATGCGATTGGATTTAGGACGCCTATAGTATTAAGTTAGTTTTTTGGTTGGCTTGCTAGTAAAAGGCAAGGGATGCTTGAAATCGGTTAAGGTCAAGTGCATATTCCTGGATACCGTAAAGGTGTATGGTGGCGTTTAAAAAAAAAAATATAGAAAAGGCTTTGGAGGTTAGGTGATATTACTTCAAAGGTAGTACTTTACAGGAATATGTGTTTCAATGAAAGTGGGGAATACAAGAAAACATTCATTGGTTCTGGTATAGGTACGGGTTCAATGCAGGTGTTGCAAGGAGTTGAGTTTGAGGTGGAACCGCATGAGGATCATACATTTGATGTGGAACCTCATGGGAATTTTAATCATGTAGCTGGTTCACAATAAGTACAAACTCAGGATTTGATATACTATCATCCATCATGTGATAGGGAGCAACACTCAGCATGGGAACTATTCAGTTATAGAGAAGATAGTAATAAGGCTGCTTTTGTAGTTGCTACAATAGAGAAGATATATGCACATGAGTCATTGAATTTCAATAATACAGTTGCTTATGAGGTGATTTCCAAGTGGAAGGCTGGATTGAAAGATGATATGGATTCTCGGTCAGATGTGTATGTGCTCAACAACGGTTGCAGGAAATGCAGTGACGACAACGATATCTATTACTGGGAGTATACACCAGGTATGTTTCATTAACTTTAACTTTCCTCTATATAGATGGTATGGTTTTTTCTTGCAGATGCAAGGCTGAGATCTGGGTTACTATGGATTGCTGGTTTAAGCAAAGGGAAAACTGTACTTGGTAATTATTGGAGATCGGCCAGGATCAGAGTTGGTTCACTACTCTAAGGGTGTCACAGTCCAGGTTTTACAACAGAAAGTTGGTACATACTTTGTTGGAGGGACACTCTTCTACTGTCGTTGTGAGGGTAGTCTATCTGGGGAATCGTGTTGTGAAAATAGATTGGTTTTGCCACTAATGGTCATGTATTATGCGGTTGGAAAGCCTAGGCAGTATCAGATGGTCTGCACGAGACTTAACATAGCATCTGCAGATGTGGGTATGTTAGATAAGTTTGATCGTGGATTACAGACAGACGTACAGTTTTTTGTGGATTTTTGACTACACCATGGGTAGATCAGTCACAAAATACGGGTTGATGATACAAGGATGTGTAGGAGCTGTGAAGCTATGAGGCTGAATCATGATGGCTTTCGTCAACAATGAAAAGAGGCTATACTGGCACTTACGGAGACTGCAAAGGGGGCGCTATTTGGTTAAAGAGACTTCATTAGAGTCAGGATTCGAGCTAAAGATAGTAGCGGGTATTGCTACACGTGCCTTGTCAAAGGCGGTCCCCGGATCGAGGTTACAGCTACAGTAGCGGGTATTGCTACACGTGCCTTCTTTATTATTATTCTTATTATTATTATTATTATTAATTTATAAAACATTCTCCAAAGTTATAAGCAAAATCCCAATCATCCAATCAGATGTTTCTCGTAACATTTTCATCACCACCTACATCTCAACTATCCAGATTTCTTCAACTGCTATCAAAAGTGAAGTTTCAAAAATTTTTCTATCTCCACTTTAAACTAAAATCAAAAAACAATAACCCATTAAATTCACATTCATAAACACAACTTTTACCAAAACCATTAACCTTAACAATCGTGGGTGTGATCTTGCCTTTGAAAACCCAACACAACTAATCTTCAACCATCATTGGTGCACTCCGGCCATCACACCTAGACTTCGACCAAACATGCACACAACTTTATAATAAACCAAACACACACACAAATTCTTTTCAAGCAAATAAAATGCCTTTCAACGAACATGTCTAAACACCTCTAGTGAGTTGCCGAAGGTAGTGGTGGTCCGCCGAAGATGATGGTAGCTGCCGATTTAGTGAGTTGTTGGACTTGTGTTTGGAAATAAAGACTCCAACAATGAAAATCTGTGTGTTTAACAACTTTCAGATCTAACTAATTTTCAGATCTAATTATGTTGTTAGGTTTTTAGTTTTGTTTGCACATATCTGAGGTATTTTGCTTTTTGTTTTAATTGAATAAATTTGCTAAAGCGTAGTGTTTGATTTGAGGGGGGTGTTTGGAAGGCGGTATGGTGGCAATGGTGGAGGTAGGTGGCGATGCTGGGGGTTTAGGTGGCGGTGGTGGTGATTTATGGTTGGTGGAGGTATATGAAGAGAGAGATTAAACAAGTGAAGAGAGAGAAAGAGAGATCTGTATGTAGAAAAAAAGAAGAAGAGTAGTTGTGAAAAAGAAATAAAGACAGGGTAAAGGCCATTTATACCATTTTTAACACCTTTTTTTCATTTGTACCGTAATGACCACACTTATTTTTTTCGTACTCGTGTATACACATGTACACAAAAATTTTGTTCGATATCACCAATATGACCATAAAATGACTATAAAATGACTATATTACCCTTGTCTTCTTTAACATATTTACAATCATATTTTTTTTAAATCTTAATTTTTTAAAAAGTACTTTAACAAGTACTTTAGCAAATTTAAATTTATTTACCAATTTTTTTTAAAAAAACTTATAAAATATTTTTGGGTAAAAGTCGGAAAATACCCACGAACTTTCAAAAATGTTCCGACATCACCTACGGAATAATTACCGTCCTTCCCTTACACACAAACGAACTTGTTTTTGTTATTGTGTTAATTTTACCAAGATGACAGGCTAAGTTTCCACGTCTTGATTTAGTTATTTTTTTATTCCCATCCGTTACTAACCTCCTCAGTGGCACTACCAACATCACAATATCAGAACATCTTTAGCTTATATTCATAGCACTATACCACAGTGTTGACAACCGGCACTATGCATATCTATCAGGGAACAATTCCTCATCTTGCCATATGATCAAACAAAAAACCAACGACTCATTAGCAACTCCATCACGCAGCATCGCACAATCATAAACTGTACATGGTTAAATACTTCTCATCCTACCATCAAACATCAAGTCAAGCATCATCAATGCCCCACATTTCGCATACATATCCACAATAGCTTAGCACATTTAAACGTCATTCCAACATCAACACCGTTATCTCATACACAATGTCAATGAATCTCTTTCCCTTTTAACATACCTTTTTATCCTTACAGATCCTTATAACCGCAGGCAATGTATAAACATCCTAGGCGCTGACCGACCTAACGAACTCCCTAAATATCTCAAAATATTATATATTCACCAGGTTACCAAACCACACCACCTTAACCACTCCACCGAAACCGGAGTTTCTGTTCAGGCATTTCATCTAAATATCCTATATGCTATCGCCCCCAATTCTTTATAAAGCACAATACATATACATAAACTTGTTAACTAATATAATGTCATTGAATAAGCCATTAACATGTAAATGGGTATGAATGATTTTAATCTGTTTTAAGTTTTTGCAGTTAATTAGGGCTAAAAGGTAAAGTTTTGGGTCAATATATGTTGTTTTTTGAATTTTAGTGTTTAGTTGTTCATGAAAATGATAGTCGTTTGATTGGTTATCATGTGGTATTTGGATATGGGTTTTTAGGATCTAGTGCTTACAGAAATGTCGTGGTCAAGTGACCATGGTTTTTTGGATCTGGGTTTTTAGGATCTTGTGGTGAAAGTGACGATAGTTTTTTGGATTTGGGTTTTTAGGATCTGATGTTCTTGTGTTCTTAATTTGGGAAGATGGTTGACTTTTTAGTTAGGAAATCCACCTGGCATCCTTATTTGGTTTAATTAAATATAAAAAAAACGGGTGCCAACGTGGATGGTAACTCGCCTCGTGGCGGTTTAAAATGTATAATATGGTGATATCAAAAACAATATTTGAAAGTGGTTGGTGTGGTTCAGGACAGAATTTAGTTCGTTTGGTGATGTCGGGACTCTTTTTTGAAAGTTCGTGGGTATTGTTTTCGGGACTTTTACCCAATATTTTTTTACGTTACTTTCGTAAAAAAAATTTTAATTTTTCTTACAAAAAATTTCGCACTTTCAAATCTGATTTTTTTCGTAACTTTTTTAAATTTAATTTTTTTTAAAGTTATTTTTTTTTCTACGAAAAAAATTAAATTTTTTTAAAAGTTCAGAAAAAATAAAAAAGTAAAAAAAGTAAAAATAATTTTTGTTAAATTTTAAAAAGTACGATATAAATTAAATTTATTAAAAAAATTAAGATTTTATAAAGTACCTGAAATTTTTATAAAAATAAGAAATTTTTTGTTAAAGTCGATATTTTAAAAAATTTCCGTTTATTTTTAAAAAAAAATTATGATTTAAAAAAATTACTTTTTAAAAAAATTATTTTTTGTTAAAGTGCTTGTTAAAGTATTTTTAAAAAATTAAGATTTAAAAAAATTATGATTGTAAATATGTTAAAGAAGACAAGGGTAATATAGTCATTTTGTGGTCATATTTAGTGATATCGAACAAATTTGAATGTACATGGGGTGTAATGTGATACAGAAAAAAGAAGATTGGTCCATTTACTGGTACAATGAGAAAGTTTGTTGGTAATTATTGACATTTACCCAAAAAGATAAGAGGGGAGGGATGTGGTGGTTGTTATGGCTTCGTGCCAAGAACATTGGAGTGAGTTTGAGCCATGGCGGCACCAACTCCGTGGTTCGCGCAAGCACTCTAGCGCAGTGGTAAAGCACAGCGATCGATAATTGTTTTTTTTTGTAAAAAAATAGCCGTGTGGTGGGAGCGGATATTTGAAAAAATACCCAAAAACCCTATTTTTACCCTTAAAAAAATCTTTATTATAACCCTTTATATTTTATAATTTTCATCACACAATTTCTAGACAATTCTCTCATCTTTCAATAAAAAAAAAATGATCCCAACTCGGAATTGGATTTCCGGTATGTTACCGACAAAAATCCAACCAATTCAGGGTAGTATTTGAATCCGGGCGGTTCACTCAACCTTTCATTCAACAAATGCCTTACTATCCATAATTCCACCTCAATTATTCTATCAAGAAGAACAATTGTTGTTTCACCCAATTTAAATGCAAATGCGAATGAACAAAACAACAACATCAAACCATTCTTCACCACTCCCATACCACATTACGAGCAACAATTCACTCCTAGTGTCGAAAACTGAAAGGAAGAAGAAAGAGGAACCGCTTCCAACCCGAGTCGTCGAAGTACTAACTGCCGGGTAGTAAGAATGTCGGTATTGGTAGCAAAAAGAAACAAAGGAAAAGATGTGGTAGTTGAGAAAGAAACCCAATGTAGGAACGAATTCGACATGCTGTGGACCCAAGCCGAGAGTTGCTTTTGGCGAAAAGTTTCATTCATATTTCCGAGGATTCAAAAACCAGGGAGTGATCAAAGTTGCGACGTTTTGGTACAAATCCTAGATGTGTACAATCAAGAAGCTAACAAAAGGCTTCCAGAGCTGGAGTACAAAGAAACTTGTTGACGGGCAAGTGGACTCCAATGAATGCCGCGGTTATGAAGTTTAACCAATTGTATGAGGAAACGCTTGCTCATAGTGGGGAGAACGATGAGAACCATATGGCGAGGGTGCTCCAATTGTATGAAACCATCGTCGGGGGTGAGTTTAAGCACCGGAGTGCTTGGAATTTTTTGAAAGATAGGCACAGTGGAAAAAACCCCCGAATTCGTCTTTTGCAACGTAGAAGTCGGTCTTCGGGGGTACCGACAGGAACCAGATCATTTTGGAGAGTGAGTTGCCTCGGCCACACCGGGTTGCCATACGATATTCTAAAAGTCAACGTTTTGGTTCTAACTCGACCGCTAGCTCGGTTCTAAACCCGGCTCGCTTATCAAGAGTTCATGGTCGGATACATTACGACTTCTTAGACCGCAAAGGCCAAAATGCAAGTGCTCTCGCAAAGAGAGCGAAGACGAAGACGGTTGATTAAGCTCAAAAGTACGATTGCGGTGAGGACATGATAGTTCTCCAAATCGTCTGAAGACGGGATGGATCCGACCTCGCCACTATCATCATACGCCCAAAGAACGAATCGAGCCGAATATTACCACCAAACTAGTCGACCGACGCAGCTTAAATTTATGTTTTTGAAATTATTCATTTTATTTTTGTATTTTTTTAATGTAATGTTTTTATTTTAGTTTAATAAGTTTATTTAAATAATAGTTAATAAAAATAATTTATAAAAAGTTTGGCACAAGAATTCATGGTGTCTAACCAATGCACAATGAATTATGGATGGCAAAGAGAGAGATTAAACAAGTGAAGAGAGAGAAAGAGAGATCTGTATGTAGAAAAAAGAAGAAAGAGTAGTGCGAAAAAAAAGATAAGATATCATTATATATTATATAATGAAAAGACAAAAATACCTTTCTATTTAACGATCAAACAAATCAAACTGACGAGGGTAACGGAAATGGACTGAAAGTGAAACGAAACTATGTGTTTTGGAACGAAACTATGTGTTTTGGAACAAAACCAAAACTTTTTTGAATTTTAAACCAAAAGTGAAATCGGGACCAAACCATAAGGACAAAAAAATGTACTTAACTCAAAAAACTATAGGATCATGTTATTTGTACCCCCCTCAAAAGCCGTTTGTACCCCCTGGTTTTTTCCTTTTTTTATTTTTATTATTTATTATTTATTTTTATAATTTTGTTTATATTATAAAACAGTGAAACGCAGAATGCGGAACGAAAATTATAAAGTTTAACAAGTCA
>BQNB010209480.1:0-10336 GCA_026074375.1 Tanacetum coccineum
ATAAGCGAAATGCAAATTAAAATGTCATTCCTTTTGAAAAATTCGTTAAAAATTAAGCCCAATACAAGTCCACTGGAGATAACCCCCATAAATGTGGTTGACCTCAGATTTAATTGTGGCGGCTCCCGTATATATCTGAGACCGTCGGCAGCAGGTGTGTTATACTCATGTAATTTTTTTTAATCAAAAAACAAATACCTCTCTTCTCTCTTTGCCTGCAACGAACGAAACAAAAACACCCAAAACTTAAAATTAACCATTAAAACTTCAAATTGAATGCGCAACCAACAACAATTATCATCTATAACATCATACACATCAATGATTTTAAGTAATTTCATCATCTTTCTTCTTAATTTGTGTCTAGGATTCAATTGAACACAAAATTAAAAATTGGGGCTATTGAATTTTTTATGTGTTTTTATGCAATTAAGACTAGGATAATACAATGTATAACTATTATGCTTCCCGTAGATGTAGGATTTGCATAATCAAATATGATTACAAATTTTCAACTTGCATAAAACCCCTAATTCATTTTCTAAAAATTTCTCACGTATAGGAACATCATAAAAATGTTTTCGTGCATTGTTAATACATTCCAAAAACATGTTTGCACTCATGCATGATGAACTCATGATCGTTGATTGAAATATATAACTAATATATGACGCGTTTGGTTGAGCAAAATTGAACTAAGGAACGTTTGGGTTATCTCATAGGTTTTGCATTTATAGTCGAGATAACCGCACCTCCTGAATTTTGTTTGGGCATATAACACACACTAGGCTAAAAAATTCACAACATTTCAATTACGCAGTGATAACATATAAATATATGATAGGGAGGTTCACATCAAACTTCTGGAGATCATTTCAGAAAGCTTTGGGTACAGATCTGAGTATGAGCACCGCATATCATCTAGAAACTGACTGTCAGTGCGAGAGGACTATTCAAACTCTCAAGGACATGCTACGTGCTTGCTTGATCAATTTTAGAAAGGTCTGGGTTAAGCATTTACCATTAGCCAAATTTTCGTATAACAATAGTTATCACGCTAGCATAAAGGCCGCACCTTATGAGGCACTTTATGGCTGAAAATGTCGATCACCTGTGTGCTGGGCCGAAGTTGGAGAAGCTCAACTGACTGGTCCAGAAATGATCCAAGAAACAACGGAAAAGATTGTCCTGATCAAGCAGAGAATTCAAGCTGCTCAGGATCGACAAAAGAGCTACGCCGATTTAAAGCGAAAGTCGATGGAGTTCAAAGTTGGGGATAGGGTTATGCTCAAGGTCTCGCCTTGGAAAGGGGTTGTACGATTCGGTAAGCGGGGCAAGTTGAACCCGAGATATGTCGGACCTTTCAAGGTGTTAGCCAAGGTTGGGAAGGTTGCCTACAGGCTGGAACTTCCTCAAGAGTTAAGCAGGGTTCACCATACTTTCCATGTGTCTAATCTGAAGAAATGTTATGCTGACGAACCATTAGCTATGCCGTTGGAAGGAATTCACGTTGATGATAAGCTCCAATTTGTGGAAGAGCCCATTGAAATCATGGAACGGGAGATCAAACGATTAAAGCGAAGCCGGATACCATTGGTTAAGGTTCACTGAAACTCTAGGAGGGGTCTTGAGTTCACCTGGGAACATAAAGATTCATTCAAACAGAAGTACCCACAGCTTTTCAAAAACCGAGCTTCGTCATCCACTACAAGGTCTTAAGCTTTAAGGACAAAGCTCTTATAACGGGTGGAGACTGTAACATTCCTCAATTTCAGGTCATTTTATAAATTCTATTATTCTTCACTATTTATCTTAGTCCGATACGCGTTTACTTTTAATTTAACTTTTAAGCTAAATCACGTAGACTAGAAATAATCATTCAACGTATTTAGCTTTCGTTTGTGAGATTATGCATGTATTGATACGTGTTAGTGCAACTTCTAAACAAAGTGCAAAGCTGTATATGAGGATGTATGTTGTGTGCATTCGCACCTCGTAATCACTACCAATAAAAAGATATTAACAATAATCAATTAATTCTTTGAGTATTTGTTAATCTATTTTCAGTGAGCAAAAGTGAAGACGATTTCAAGATAAAAAGTAAAGCTAAATAATTCATAAGCAAGTATTCTTTTTAGCCTCCAAATCGAAGCAAGCCTGATTTCTAAGCCTTCAAACAATGCATATTGTAGTCCCTCCGTTAGATTATCAGAATGCACCTCATTTAACATGCACATATCATTGAGCACCACGTCTTTAAGTCTTATTAAAGAATAACTTTTTCATACCGCAATTTATTAATAAGACTTTAGCAAACAACTTTTGAAAGAAGATTTTATAACCTATAACAACAAACTTTTGGATCCATAATCCTATCTAACCACTTTAGTTTAAAAGTTTTATGCTTATTGAAATCATGAATGAGAAAAAAAATATATCTTTCATGAGCAAGTCTTCTTTTTAGCCTCCAAATCAAAGCAAGCCTGATTTCTAAGCCTTCAAACAATGCATATTGTAGTCTGCACCAACACATCAAAGTAACATTGATTAAATTAAAGTTTATCATATCTTCCTAAGAGATTAACACCAAAAATGAATTTGAATAATCATTAAAACCCCACCTAGCCTTGACCAAACCCCATATAGTTTACTTTACCAGGGTAAACCCTTTACTAAAAAAAACCCATATAGTTGTTTACATTGTGCAATCCAGTGATAAGTGATGAATATATTCAAGAGCCTTTCACATATGAGACATACATCTAGTAGAGGGGACATTAATTCCTCTAGCATCAAGGTAACATCTAGTAGGGTTCAATGGATTGGTTCAACAACCATAAAGAGGCCGAATGTTCCTATTTTCTTTATCCTGGAATTAACAGTGAAAACTTCTGAAGGGTTAGATGGCAAACCCACGTATTAGGTTTGCCTTGACAGAAGGTACGAATTCCTTAATCAAGTTCCGCAATTCATTAGATTGTGCCAATTCAAGCTGACCCTTCATGGGCTTGCGCCAAGCCAAGTTTTTGCTGTTGGGCTCAATAAAGGGTTTACATGTGTCGCTTAAATTACACACTTGTTTAAACATGTAGTATACATTCCTGTTTAACTATAAGAGACAATGACTGTGAATATAAATATTGACGCGGAATATCAATACTTATACCAAGACGAACACAAGAACAAATACTAAAATTGCTATTACTATTACTATTTGATTGTGAATACTCAATCAACTCATATGTTTACAATACTATTCTATGTTCCTTTTATAGGCTTAAGGAACCCTAAACGCGTTAAGAGATAATACTTATCTCTTCCTAAATCAACGCTAATTGATAACTATTACTAAAATTACAACAGACTTAACTGTTTGACCAAGCAGTATTAACTTTAATACTGCCAGACTTAAGTTAATGCTGGCAGACTTAACTTGCTCTACCAGACTTAACTTCTATACTAACAGTACTAACTATTCAGCTATCAGTACTAACTATAACTAACAGACTTAACTTTAATACTAACAGTATTAAGTCTGTTTATAATATTTTCCTAACAGTCACCATATAAATTAAAGTTTACGTCAAGCAAGTGTTATATAATTATTAGGAAGATAATTATTGACTTTGCGCGTTTTATTTTTATTGGTCACGTAAAAGGCTTACGTCTCGCAATAAAAATACATTTAGACACACCTCGGAAATACTTAGACTTACCTAGACTCAAACCAATAACCACTTTTAAACCTTAAACACAAAAATAATTAAATTCTTGTGTTAACAAGCCATTATGGCCGAATCTAGGTGAACAAAAACCATGAACCAAAGGATACTTATACAAATCTTGTACAATATCCTTTAATTAAGACTTGTACCCTTATAATCTTAACAAGATTTTGAAAACCCTTCTTCCCTCCACAACATACACGTCCCACATGCATATATACATCTAGAAAATCTCCCTAATATCCCCTAAGTACATGTACAACCTATGTTTAATTAAAACATGTACTAATTGTCTCTAACTAGCTTATTACTCAATGGTTAATAACCATTTTGATCTCTTTTTCCCTCTTGATACCCGCGGCTAAGGAAGCACCCACACAAAACCATAAGATTTTCATGATCTTGGCAAATCTTGTACATTTATCTTGTAATTAAGAAGTGTACTAGGTGGTTTAGCAAGGAAACCATTGGAGGCTAACTAGAACCCTTAAAACCATGGTGACTTAACTAGAAAACCATAAATATCCCACAATAGGGCTCAGTTTGGTTTAGATTAAGATAAGAGAACTTAACTAGCTCATGTGCACTTTGTATTCAATAATTTTGTAATTAAGGATGGTACTAGGAAGTATTATCAATACCATGGGTGACTAGCTAGAAAACCATAAAACCACCACCATAGCTCTTTGTTTTCGGATCATACCATAACCAAACCTAAACACGACACCACAAAGTGCAAGCAAGCATTCTAAGTTATAATTTAGGGATCATTAAGCTCGGGTCATACGTTTAAGAGGTTGAAGGCAAGTAAGTACTCGGGTTCAAGCTAGGGGTTGGGGTGTACCACTTCGGGCTGTCTTCCTAACTCGAAACCAATCACTAGGACTATTGTAAGTCGCGTTCAAAGCTTGTACACATTCATATTATAATTGTTTTCTTGATTTCTAGTCGATTTGGTCACGTTAGTTTGTAGAAAACAAACTAACGTGAGCATGTGCATACTAAATGCAAAGCATGCATGTTATACACACATATACATACTCGTACATGACTTGTGTGGTACTAAATATAATAAAACATGTAAAAGGTGATTTAATGGCAAGTTAAGGCTAAGCGTTTCGTCTAAGTGCAAGTGTGGAACAACGTGAATACTAACACTTACACATTGAATTTACGGAAACCTACACGTAAACTTTTCACATAAACTAGATGGCTTGGATTGGGAACGTGTATACCAACTAATTGGACGTTTGTATATAGTAAATGCGACCCATAAGAGTGCTAGACGAAATTGTTTTGAGTTACTAGTGACCAAATTATCATAATAACACAATTTCACGCCCACCAATGGACGTTTAGGATCCACTGTTGGCCCTTAGACCACGAAGGGGTCACATATACTTAAAGATGGGTTGCTTTGGCTTATGACACTAATTGGCAACGTGTGTAGCCTAACGAATCTTAACGAGCCCTAATAACACTAGTAAACTTAACGGGCCACTAACAGACCTTATTGGACCAAAAAGTCCATTAACAAACGTTAATAGGCCCAACAGTCCGATAGTTGGGGGCCCATAGCTTATTTTTAAGCTCACTTGATCTTATTAAAGGGCTAAAAGACTTAATGAGCCATTCGATTAATCATGACCATAATATATCCATCGTGCCACAAATGGGCTTAACAAGCCCTTAGCAAGGCCCAATACGGGCCCAATAGCCACAAGTAAGCTTAGACAGCTTATTGGCGAGCTTATACCGCTTATGGCCTTATTAAGAAACTTAAATAACTAATGGACCCTAAGTGAACAAGCCCAAAGGCTTAGAAGGTTTATCGGGTTCATAATGGGCTCAAAAGCCCATTAACGAGGCTTATTAGCTTAAAAATAAGCCAAACAGTAAAAACATCTTAATTATAATCTTAAGTGCTTAATAAGACTAGGAAAAATAAGCTATATCATGTATAAACCCTTTTTTGACTTTTTGGGCTAGAGTTATTGGGCTAACGAGTCCAAATAAGCTCATCCGAGCTTATTATTAAGCCAAACAGTTTCAATAAGCTTAAATAAGCTTGATGGGAGCTTATGTGCTTTTAGAATCCTTAGTGGACCTTTAATTGGCTTAATGGACCCAACAAGCCCAATAAGCTAAAATAAGCTCATCCGATATTATTTATAAGCTGCCACAGCTTATGTAGCTTATTGGAGTCCAATGAAACCTTTTACCACTTTTCAAAACTTAATTGGGCTTAAAATGAAATTTTTACAAGTTAGGGGACCAAAAGTATCAAATTGTAAACTTAAGGGTTAAAACTGTCAAAACTGAATTTTATAAAGTCTAGGGACTGTTTTACCATCTCGGAAACATGAGGGACTATTTTGAAAATGTAAGAACCAAAAGTGTAACTTTTCTTAAGTTAAAGGGACAAAGGTGTAAATGTGAAAACCTAGGGGTTCAAAATGTAAATATTATATTTTCATAAACATAGGGACTGTTTTTGTAAATATAGGAAACCTAAGGGTATTTTATGAACAAAAGTGATTTTAACAAACACTTAACGAATCGGACACGTTATAATATTTATCAGATATTATACGAATTTAAAACACGACTTAATAAATATGTCTATTTATTAATAACGTTTATACATATACTTGAACGTGTGTAATCGTATACCTTCCCAAGAGCCATCAAGTAAGGACAAATACAATAAAAATGAGCTCCACCACACAAGTGATAACAGTATATATAAACTAGCAATTTATTGTAGTTTATGCATTAAGTCGTTAGCCTAAACTTGTAGACTAAGACTGGCCGTATTTACTTAGGTGTTTGACGGTGCGATCCATTTGCCATACTTAGATATATTTACCATTCACAGAGGATTTCCTACTAAGGTGAGTTCATAGCCCCACGCTTTACAATTATTTAAATGATTTACATCTTTGGGGTGAGAACATGCTTTGTTTTACAAATTAGATGCAAGTGTATATTTTATACAATGACTACGTGTTTGCCTAAGTAGCGATAACCCACTGAGCCTATTATCATGAACTATCAATTACTAGATTGTGAGCGCGAGTGTTATAAATAGATCTATTTGGGATTGACATCCCCGTTTGGGTGAGTAGCGCTCACTGTACCGGTTTGCCGGACAACAAACGTATACCATGTCAGATTTGGGATGGTGGATCATTCACGGGCAAATGTTGGCAATTTATTGCATTCATACATGTTGAGCTTCAGTGTCATGAGCTTAGGAAAACGTAATTAATTTTTATGATGTTAGCACTGTTAGCTTTAATCATCACATGGAAATCTTGTGGTCCTATCAATAGATTTACATAAAGCCACTATGAATTCACCAACTTTATGTTGACGTTTTAAGCATGTTTTTCTCAGGTCAATAAGGCACGAGGTGCCAAGATACATTGGGGGTCACTCTTTGGAGAGTCAGTACTAAAGATTTAGGGCGTATTACATTTTGGGAACATTTGTTATAAACCAAAATCTTTACTTATATTGTCGAACAATTTGAAGCCATGAGCTTATGTAATGAACAAGTATTTTGTTAATCCAATGTATCTTTTTAAAATGACACGTTTAGTGGTCGTTCTCATATCTTGTGCTATTGATCTATGAAGTAACGCCCTCGGATATTCAATATTCCGCTGCTACCCAGATTTGGGGGTGTTACAGATTGGTATCTAGAGCCAAGGTTATAGAGAACCAGGTCAAAAGTTTTTGTCTGGACTATAACCATTTTCAAACACTGCATTTACAAATGGGGTTTGCACGGGACACACATACATTACTTGTTTGCAATCTAGCATATGTGCTTACATGACATACACTGTTTTAGCATTAGTAGTTGTACATAAAGCTTCCCATGATTGATATTCTATTTAATAAATTATATTACGTATATTACTATAAGAGTCTTAAAATTAATACTTATATAAGTTATTTTTGTTTTTACAGCAGTCATGTCTTCTGCATCATCTGCGGTTACCTACACTTCCGTCTACACCGACTCTGAGCCAGGGAGGGTATTTTGGGGAGCTGACGAGGAGCTGTCGGACGATGGTTCTCTACGAGTCATCGTATACGGATACAATGGACTCCCTATACAGCCGGTAGCCCCACCATCACCGGATTACATACCTGGCCCCGAGGAGCCACAGACACCACCAGTACCATAGGACGAGGATGAGCGTGAGCCTATGTTCATACAGCCACATGATCCTGACTATGTGCCAGAGCCTATGTACCCTGAGTATATACCATTGGAGGATGAGCATGTGTTTCCGGCTGAGGAGCAGCCATTACCTCCTGTTGTTTCACCTACTGCTGAGTCACCAGGATATGTTGTTGAGTCGGTCCAAAGAGGAGCCAGAAGAGTATGAGGGTATGAGACAGAGGATGTCCCCCTTTGACTATCCCATGGTGGGGAGAGGATGGAGATATGATGATGGCTTTTCACAAAGTGATGACGCCATGGATGAATGATGAGGATGAAGAGGATGAGATAGGAGGATGAGGAGAGAGGAGGAGAGGCACTTAGCACCGGCGACTCCACTTTTGTTTGTACTCTACTGTTGACCTATTTCCCCACCAGGGACAAGCCTATTACACCACCACCCTCAACTGACGTTACTACCACTGGACCGCTAGATTTCTTTCTGGCTTTAGGCATTCCATATCCCTTCCACCAGCAAGGTTGAAGAGACTTCTAGCCATCGCCTGCTCCACCACCAACACCACCTATCTCATATCACCACCCTATGTATGGGACCCCCCCAGCGCCTTGATAGGTCACCGGCCCCACTCTGCACATTCATCACCACCACCTGTGCCATCACCATTACTACCATCATCTGGGTGTCTAACCCAAATCCAGACACTCGGGATAGCCTCCACTCAGGCCCTTGTTGATGCGGTTATTGCCGCATTACCATCACCTCCACTACCACCACTACCACCATCTCTATACATACCACCACCTGTTGACCGTAGGGATGATATTCCCGAGTTCGAGCGGCCACCTTGCAAGAGGTCGTGTTTGTTTTCTCTAGGCCCCAAGTATGAGGTCGGGGAGAGTTCTACTGCTAGACCTACCGAAGGTCGAGGGGTAGACTATGGGTTCGTCAGCACCTTAGATGCTGAAGAGAGACGACGAGGGATTAGAGAGGTTGGGTATGGTATTAGGGATACTTGGGTGGATCCGGTAGAGGTAGTTCCTGAGATAGCACCTATGACCGTAAGAGAGGTCAATACTAGGGTTACAAAGCTTGCTGAGCTCCATGAGCATGATACGCAGGACTTATATGCTCTACTAAAGGATGCTCAGGATAGTAGGACTCACATATTATAGCGAGTCACTATGGACTCGCAGCGGGTCGACTTGCTTATGAAGGATAGGATAGCTCATCAGGAGACAATACTGATTGTAGAGGAGGAGGCCTATTGTTGGGATTCTAAAGCTTCTATAAGTTAATACTGTTGGCTCAAGATCAATACTACTAGTGAAGACTTAATGCTGTTAATGAAAATTGAAGAAATAAGTTTGAGTCTTTAGTACTGCTAGCTTTATAGTTAGTACTGCCAGTACAATGTTAGTACTGCCAGTAATAATTAGTACTGTTAGTTAGTATTAGTACTGCTAGTGTATTGTATTAGTACTGCTTATGAGATATGCATGAGATAAATTAGGAATAGATATGCATTATCTCATAACGCGTTTTGTAAGCCCATTAGGGTTTTTCCTTGGTGTATAAAAGGAACCCTTACGACATAGTTTGAGATATGAATTGTTAGATAGAAAAACACAATAGTCATTAGGCAAAACATATAGTTGTTTTGTTATTTGTGCAATATATTGAAGTTAAGAGAATCTTCTGTGTTAATCTTATTGTTCTTCTTGAGTATATATACTAGATTCCGCATAGTATATATATATATATATATATATATACATAATCGTCAAGGTTTCAACCTTAGTTGTCTTGGATTTATCTAAGGTGACTAAAAGCTTCAACAAGCTAACAAACGATCTATTATAAACGGGATCAACAAGTGGTATCAGAGCAAGTGTTGAAACTCTGAATAAGAAGAGCTCAATTGTAAGATGGCAGAACAACACACTCCTCCACCAACTATCACAACAATGAAAATCCCTATCATCAAGAAGGGAGAATATGATATTTGGAGCATGAGAATGCGACAATATATCTGTCACACAGAACATAACCTATGGGATGTTATTGTCAATGGAGATCTAGAAGAAGAGTCTGCACCAACTGGAGAAACATCTGCTCCTCCTGCTCCTAAGACTGCCAAACAACTAGCTGCTAAACAGAATCAGGAAAGAGTTAAGAGCATCTTGCTTTTAGCAGTACCTGATGAATACCTCCTCAAGTTTCACAATGTTGTAGATGCTAAATCTCTCTGGGTTGCAATCAAAGCAAGGTTTGGAGGAAATGAAGAATCCAAAAAGATGTAGAAGAATGTTCTAAAACATCAGTTTGAAAACTTTATTACTACATCAAATGAAAATCTGGACAAGGCTTATAATAGGTTCCAAAAACTCATAAGTCAATTGGAGGTTCATGGTG
>BQNB010209481.1:0-10335 GCA_026074375.1 Tanacetum coccineum
AAGACCCCTTATGAACTTTTTCTAGGTAGAAAACCTGCCTTAGGCTTTATGAGACCATTTGGGTGTCCTGTTACAATCCTTAATACCATAGATCACCTAGGTAAATTTGATGGAAAGACTGATGAATGATTCTTTGTAGGATACTCTACCAATAGCAAAGCATTCAAAGTATTTAACAGTAAAACTAGGATTGTAAAAGAGAACCTGCATGTTCAATTTAGTAAGAATTCATCTAATATTGCAGGAAGTGGACCTAATTGGCTATTTGATATAGATGCACTAACAAAATCTATGAACTATAAGCCAGTTGTTGCAGGGAATTAATCTAATGGTAGTGCAGGTACAAAAGCATGCGATGATGCATGTAAAGCTAGAGTGGAGGCAATACCTGTCAAAGATTACATACTGCTACCATTATGGCCTAAAGATCTACAATTCTCTTCTAGTTCAAAGGATTCCCCTGATTCTAGATTCAAACCATCAAGGGAGGAGGAAAAGAAGGATGTTATCCAAGGAATAAAGATAGTGAGGTTTCAAGCACAGAGGAGCCAAGAATTAATCAAGAGAAGGAAGCAAATATCAACAACACTAATAATATTAATCCTGTTAGTCCAACTGTTAATGTTGCTGGCATAGAGGATAATGTTGTTGATGAGAATATAGTTTATGGATGTGCTGATGATCTAAAAATGCCTAATTTGGAAGAGATTGTCTATTCAGTTGATGATGAAGATAATGATGCAGAGGCTGACATGAACAATTTGAATTCAATTATACTTGTCAGTCCTATTCCAACTACCAGACTTCACAAGGATCATCCTCTTGAACAAATCATCAGAGATATACATTCAGCACCTCAAACCATAAGGATGACAAAGAGTGTGACTGAACATGGTATGTTTAGTTCAGTGCAACAGAGAATCAACCATAAAGACTTTCATAATTGTCTGTTTGCATGTTTCTTATCACAAGCAGAGCCCAAGAAGGTAATCTAAGCCTTAAAAGATCTAAGCTGGATAGAAGCTATGCAAGAAGAGCTTCTACAGTTCAAGTTACAACAGGTTTGGACCTTGGTGGATTTACCACATGGCAAAAGAGCCATTGGTACTAAATAGGTGTACAGGAACAAGAAAGATGAAAGAGGCATTGTGATCAGGAACAAGGCTAGATTGGTTGCTCAAGAGTACACATAAGAAGAAGGAACTGATTATGATGAGGTATTTGCTCCAGTTGCCAGAATTGAAGCAATCAGGCTATTTTTAGCCTGTGCCTCATATAAAGACTTTGTAGTGTACCAGATGGATGTGAAGAGTGCTTTTCTGTATGGAAAGATTAAAGAGGAGGTCTATGTTTGTCAACCCCCAAAGTTTGAAGACCCAGACTTCCTTGATAGAGTTTACAAAGGAGAAAAGGCTCTCTATGGTTTGCATCAAGCTCCCAGAGCTTGGTATGAAACCTTGTCCACTTATTTATTGGACAATAGCATTCAGAGAGGTCAAATTGATAAAACTTTGTTCATTAAAAGGTTCAAAGGTGATATTCTACTAGTTCAAAGTATATGTTGATGATATCATTTTTGGGTCTACAAGGAAGGAGATGTGTACTAAGTTTGAGAAGATGATGCATAAAAAGTTTCAGATGAGTTCTATGGGAGAGCTCGCATTCTTCTTAGGATTGCAAGTGACACAAAAAGATGATTGATTTTCATCAGTCAAGACAAGTATATGGATGAAGGATGAAAGTGTTGAAGATGCTGATGTTCACTTATATAGATCAATGATTGGATCATTGATGTATTTAACATCTTCAAGGCCTGATATTATGTTTACTGTATGTGCTTGTGCAAGATTCCAAGTCACACCTAAAGTTTCACATCTTCATGTTGTGGAAAGAATCTTTAGATACTTGAAAGGTCAACCTAAATTAGGCCTTTGGTATCCTAAGGACTCACCATTTGATTTGGAAGCTTATACTGACAGTGATTATGCTGGTGCAAGTTTAGACAGGAAATCCACAACAGGAGGTTGTCAATTTCTTGAAAGTAGATTGATTTCATGGCAATGCAAGAAGCAAACTGTAGTTGCTAACTCTACTACTGAAGCAGAGTATGTAGCTGCATCTAGTTGCTGTGGACAGGTGTTATGGATCCAAAATCAAATGCTAGATTATGGATACAATTTCATGAATACCAAGATTTTCATTGACAATGAAAGCACCATCTGCATAGTTAAGAATCAAGTGTTTCACTCAAAGACTAAGCACATTGAGATTAGATATCACTTCATCAGGGATTCATATGAGAAAAGATTAATTTAAGTGATCAAGATTCACACTGATCACAATGTTGCAGACTTACTCAGAAAGGCATTTGATGTTAGCCGTTTTCAATTCTTGACTGCTAGCATTGGAATGCTTAATCTCTAAAGTGTTGTTTGGATAGATTAATGAATGGAATGGGTTGGAAATACTATTTGGATGAAATTGGGGTTTATACTAGTAACTTAAAAAGTTAATGCTGCCAAGCAAAAAGTTAATGCTGCTGGGCGAAAGTTAGTACTGCTGGGTGAAAGTTAGTACTGCTAGGCAAAAGTTAGTGCTGTCAGACTACTTACTACTGCTAGGTTACTGTTGGAGTTACAATTGCTGAGGATATTTTTGGCCTATAAAAGGGATACTTTGCTTATATGTTTCCTATATTACCTATTTAAGCGTATTCGATCACACCTAAAATTCTTCTTAATCATTTAAATACTCAATCACAAACCCAAACTCAATTTCATCACCGACTTCAACAATTATCATTCATGGAGGCTTTAAAATTTGTTGATTCATATAACATGGTCACTTACTTGGAAAAATCCACAGAGAATGCTGATTTTGATGAGATAGTAGACTTTCTGAATGCTAACCCAATACGATATGCCTTAACTGTAAGTCCAACTATCTATGTGTCCTATATTGAGCAGTTTTGGTCTATTGCAAAGATCAAAACAGTCAATAATGAAAGACAAATACGTGCCAAAGTTGATGGCAAGACTATAGTAATATTAGAATCATCTATGAGGAGAGATCTTTAATTTAATGATGAGGATGGTATTGCTTGTCTCACAAATACTAAAATTTTTGAAAATAAGTTAATGCTGCCAGACAACTACACTTATTACCTGCCAGTGTTTAGTTAATGCTATTAGCTAACCTTATACTGGATGGTTAAGTAATGTGCCAGGCTTACACGTTCTACTGCCGGTGTTAGTTAATGTTGTTAGGCATAAACTTACTTCTGCTGGTTAAGTTAATGACTTGCCCGGCATGACACTTACTACTGCCAGTTTTAGTTAATACTTTCGATTGAGGGTTTCATCATCATTAATCATTTCATCTTTTTTATACTCTCTAATCATAAACCCTAACTTAATTTCATTCTTAATCATCAAAACCCAACATAATGTCGACCTAAGTTTGCTGAAAACTACAATTATGGTTTGCGGTTTTTGGAGTAAAACCGAAGGAAAGTGATTGGTTTGAAGGAATTATTGATTTTTTAAATGCAAGTTCTATCAGATATGCGCTAACGGTGAATCCTACCATCTATACTTCATGCATTAAGCAGTTATGGGCTACTGCTAAGGCAAAAACTGTTAATGGGGAAGTGCCTATGGTTACAAGCCTTAATAGATGGACAGAGGTGTATCGTCCTGAGACGAGTATGAGAAGAGCGATCTTCAATTAAAAGGTTGCTGAAGGTTACTGAATGTCTACCCAATGCTACCATTTTTGCAGAACTGGAAAGAATGGGGTATGAAAATCTTACACAAAAGCTTACATTCTATAAAGCTTTCTTTTCACCTCAATGGAAATTTCTTATCCATACAATTCTGCAATGCCTTAGTGCTAAGACTACTGCTTGGAACGAATTTAGTAGCACTATGGCCTCTGCTATCATCTGTCTTGCCACAAACCAAAAATTCAACTTTTCCAAGTACATTTTTGATAATATGGTGAAGAACTTGGAGGGTGGAGTTAAATTTCTAATGTATCCAAGGTTTGTGCAAGTGTTCCTGGATAAACAAGTTGAAGGAATGACCAAACATAAAGAAATTTATGTTACACCTTCTCACACTAAGAAGGTCTTTGCTAATATGAAGAGAGAAGGAAAAGGTTTTTCTGGGAGAGTTACCCCTTTATTTCAAACTATGATGGTTCAAGCTCCTGAAGAATTAGGTGAGGGTTCAGAAATACCAACTGATCCTCAACACACACCCACTATTATTCAACCATCTACATCACAACCTCAGAAGAAACAACCAAGGAGGAAATAAAGGAAAGACACTGAGGTTTCTCAACCCAGTGGTTCTACAGAGCCTATCACTAATAAGGCTGCCAATGAGGAGCATGTACCTATACATTCCAATGATCCACTACTCAGTGGTGAGGATAGACTGAAACTAAATGAATTGATGGAACTTTGTACCAACTTGTCACAAAAAGTTCTTGATTTGGAGAACACTAAGACCTCTCAAGCTGTAGAGATTGCTAAATTAAAGGAGAGGGTCAAGAAGCTAGAAAGAAGGAATAAGTCAAGAACTCCAGGGCTTAAAAGGTTAAGGAAGGTTGGTAGAACTGCAAGAATAGAATCCTCTGAAGATGAAGATTTGGGTGCTCAGGAGGATGCATCCAAACAGGGGAGGAAAATTGCTGATCTTGATGCTGATGTAGATGTTACTTTGGTTGATGAGGCTCATGAGAGGAATGATGATAATTTAATGTTTGAATTACAGGAAGTCTTAGATGAGCTGAAGTTGAGGTTGAAAAGGTAGTTAGTACTGCTGAAGTTACTACTGTTAGTGTTATACCAACAACTGTTGATGAGTTGACTCTGGCTCAGACCTTAATTGAAATCAAAGCAGCTAAACCCAAGGTTGTTACAACTGCTGCTACAACAACTACAACTGCTGTTACAAGACCCAAGGCTAGAGGAGTTGTAGTTCAAGAGCCAAGTGAATTTACAACAACAACATCACAACCATCACAACTTCCACAGGCTAAAGACAAAGGCAAGGGAAAAATGGTTGAACCTGAGAAGCCTTTGAAAAAGAAAGATCAAATTTTGGTGGATGAAGAAATTGCTCAAAGACTTCAAGAAGAATTGCAAGCTGAATTAGAAGAAGAGGAAAGGCTGGCAAGACAAAAAGAAGAAGAGGATAACTTAATTTCATGGGATAATACTCAAGCTATGATGGAGGCAGATTATGAGTTAGCTCAGAGACTACAAGCAGAAGAACAGGGAGAGTTGACCATTAAAGAAAGATCAAAACTATTTGTAGAGCTCATGGACAAAAGGAAGAAGCACTTTGCAAAGCTTAGAGCTGAAGAGATCAGAAGAAAACCACCAACCAAAGCTCAAAAGAGGAATCAAATGTGTACTTATTTGAAAAATATGGCTAATTACAAGCATAGTCAGTTGAAGAACAAAAGTTTTGAAGAAATTCAGATGTTATTTGACAATACTATGAAGTGGGTAGATTCATTTGTTCTTATGGATTCAGAGGTGGTGAAAGGAAGTAAAAGCCATGCAGAAAGAAGTAAGAAGAGAACAAGAAAATAACTTGATGAAGAAAGTGTCAAGAGACAAAAGCTAGAGGATGATGCAGAATAGGCAAAACTTAAACTTTGTTTAGAGATAGTTCCAAAAGATGATGAAGCTGTCAATGTTGAATCATTAGCTACAAAATATCCAATAGTTGACTGGAAGACACACATTCTAGTAGAAGACAAGATGCATTATCAGATCATCAGGGCTGATGGAAGTACTAAGGGTCCGTTTGGTATATAAGTGGGTTTAGAATAGGATTTGGTTTTGGTTTAAGATTTGGATTTGGTGTGGGTTTAGGAGAGATAAATTATATTTGTTTTATGAATTTAATAATAAAATTAATTTAAAAAATATTATTTAAAAATAAGAAAAACTATATATGTGTGAGAGAGAAAGAGAGACATGTTATAATATAAGTGTGTGTGAGAGAAAACCCACCATCTCTCTCCACCTTTACTTTTGGTGGGTCCCCTTCACTATTTAGATGCCAAAGTCACATAACAAACAACAATTTTCACCATCAATCCAAAATCCAAATCTAAATCCCAACAACCAAACGGGCCTTAAATATTACAAGATATTCAGTACAATGCTTGATGATTTTGACAGACAAGATGTGTTAGATCTGTACAGGTTGGTAAAGGAAAATTTTGAGACAACAAGTCTAGAAGGATATGACAGATTACGTTGGGGAGATCTCATCACTTTATTAGAACCAAGTGAGGAAGATGAAATCTAGAAAGCTCAACAGGACTACACATTGATAAGCTGGAGGTTATATGATTCATGTGAAATTCATTTATTATTGATGTCACACCCCCAAAATCGGACGGCAGCGGAATAGTAACATTGGGGTGCTACTTCATAGTCCATACGCACAAGTCACAGAAAACGACCTCAAAAGAGACGTTTAAATAAATTTCACATTCGTTATATTAAAATCAGAGTTTACAAAGGATCCCATTTATAATGCAATAGAAACATTTTTTTTAAAACGTTTGTCGAATGGTATACAAGTTATTAAGCCTTCAAAAACATATCCGCGCGACTCAAATGCTCCCAATGCTCCACTAGCAAATAATAACCTGAGAAAATACATGCAAAAACGTCAACAATAATGTTGGTGAATTCATAGGTTTAAGTAAAAGCAGTGTTGAAATAATTTAAGTAATATTTCAGTAGAAAAAGAAGCGTTACGATATTCCAAAGTGTTATTTCTGAAATCCAAGTAGTGATTCAGCAAATCAAAAAGTATTTAGAAGTGGACCACAAGACTTAAGTAAGGGTGGACTAAGTACGTATTCCGAAGTCCAAAACAGGTAATGGCGACAAGAGAAACAAATTCAACAAGTCTAAAAGAAATAGGTATTATTGCACTAAGCTCATGAAACCGAAGCCTTTAACTGTTTGTGCCCTAAAACAATATAGGGTGCTTGCCAAAACATGCCTATACGTTCTTTCTCAATGTTAAATGCACCATGATCAACTTGTGACCAGAAATTCCAGGTGGGGATTGTTAGTCCCGATAGATCTATCCACAACACTAGCGCTTACCCCTACGAGGTAATTTAACGGTTCATGATAGTAGGGACTTAGATAGTGGCAATATAGTGACTACTTAGGCAATAATATTCAGGCAGTAATCTGGATAGCATACAATTTTAGAAAACACTTGTGTCCAAGGTAAAACAATCATGTTGTTCAAAATTCACGGTTTCAAATATAGGTATTCAACGATCTCAAATCATGTAGTAAACAAATCAAGCTTTGGTAAAAATAGTCACATAACGCTTATGTAGTAGAAATCAATAATAAAACGAGCATGTATTCTCACCCCGAAAACAGTTTATGAAAACCATTAAAAGAGAAAAGGTGGGGCTATGAACTCACCTCGAGTAAATGGAAATCAACAAAGTATATCACACTTAGAAAATGCGTCGGATAAACGCCGATTGCAACCTAATTAATTATAGGCCGTATAAGTACTAAACACTTTGATTAACAACAACCATATATAATCCTATATAGCTACATCACCATCTAATCGCATTAGTGAAATCGTGTTTATAAGTTAAAAACGTTTATAAATACACTTTAGTGAAAATGACGCAACTTTCTCGTTTCAAGTCCGTTTCTTACGTCCACGTTTTCGTATTAAGACGAGTTATCAAAATATTACATTTTCATAATTTGGGTCCTCTGATGAACAGTACTTTTTACTGTTCATGACAGTTATAAAGTTATTTTTATAAGTTTAGTTATCGTAAATCTCGTAAACGTCGTATTTTATTCGTTTTAACTCCGTTTTTAGTGATTCTTTCGAGCACGTCTTCGTAATTAAAAGTTCTATTTATTTATGATGTTTTCAAAAATAAATTTCCTGATGTGAACAGTAACTTTTATAAAAATATTTTTATAAGCGTATTTATTATAATAAACTTGCGAAATTCATAACTCCTTCGTTATAAATCGGTTTTTCGAGTTCTTTACATTTTTGGAAACCTCATGAGATGTAATAATTTATAAAAATATAAAATTTACTGTTTGGAATTCGTGCTAAAACAGTTTATTATAAATAATTATGTATTTATTTATATAACTTTGTTTTTATTAGTTTTTAGCTTAGATAAAATATCACAAGTCTTTCATAAGTCTTTATATCACATGCCTTATATATTATAGGGTCCATTAGTCCATATTTTGTCCAAGTGTCCATGGTATCAAGTCCTTAACCACACTTTTAAATCATAAACTCATTAAGTAACTTTTAGTTAACTAGTTTATCCATATACTTTTTATACTTATCCAACACTTGTACAATACTTACACTTCTATTATAACATGATATTATCCTCCACATAGCATATATAAAAGTGTATAAAATCATGATCACTAGTAAAATCCATTTTACAAGTTCAAAAGTATCCTAAATGGTGATTTGCTATATAAAACTCAAAAAAAATCATGAAAGTAAAAATATTAAGACTTTTAGATGACCTTAATATGATGTAATATGATGAACAATAATATCTAAACCCTTGTTTAGATATTTACCCAAGGTTTTCAAGACTTGAAAACTCTAATCCTCCAAATAAACCCTAACTTAGTTTAAGCCTTAAGAATGCTTAACCAAGCCTTCAAATCTCCATGGTATGCCTTAGATATGATATAAGATCACTTGTAAATGTGTTATATGAAAATTGTATGGATGGTTTTATGGTTTTTATTTGGGACGTGGCTAATCAAGAGAGAAAGAGAGATATATGTTTGATTTTAGGCTAAGGAAATGGATGAGTGATATTACTTTCTAGTGCAAGAGTTATATGTAGTATAAGCTAGTCAAGATTGTAATAGGAAGTCTTAGGACATATGGAGGGATTTAAGGAAAAAGTGGTCAAATAAAACATAAGTCTTAATTAGTTGTATTTGTACAAGTTTCTCATTTATGAAGTGTGTTCTTTTGCTCCCTAAAAAGGATGTTATCCCATGGAATTGTGGAAGATATTTACTAGTTAAATGTCTTGATAAAAAGAAATGAAAGGAAGTATTACTTGAAAAAAAATAAAGGTGTAGTTTTAATATAAAGTGATAACTTAAAATGTGTAAGTCTAGGTTTTAAATTCCTTTATGGTAAATTTGACTAATAATGATAACATGGGTAAAGTTTTATAAAACTTTGAGCATTGAAAATAAAAATGAGTATTTGTTGAAGCGTAGATAAATTTTAGGGGTTCCGAGAATGTCTGAACTTAATTTATCGCGAAACGTAAATACTTTACGTAACCGATAAAAATAAAATGAGCAAAGTTAATAATTACTTTCGAAAAAATAAAATAATGTTTTTATCGTTTGTAAAACGTTATCGTATAAGTAGGTCAATCGTCTTGTAAAATAATATTTATAAATTTAAAACTCGTATAAATATTATATAAATGATTCTAAAATGTTTCGCAAAATTTTATTAAAAATGAACCAACACTATTCATGTCAGGAAATAGTGTATAAAAATCATATTTCTCTTGTTTTATATGTTAAATGAAAATTTTTAGCTTACGCGATTTAACTATGTAATAGGGATTAAAAGTAGACGCGTACGAGACGAGAGAAAAAAATATAAGTAGTGAATTAAATGGCGTCGTAATTGACCTGAAAATACGAAATGTTACAAACACCGTTATCTTTTTATTAATAAAAGATAACGGTCGTTAACCTTCTTATAAAATCCAAATCCTTATAACCTGTTAACCTTACCAAGCCCAAAACCATAACCCTTGGCCCAATCTTTTTTATATAATCCCAAAGTCAAATGAAATATAACCCGGGTCAAAGAAAAATCAAACGCACCCTTTTATAACTTTAAACGCGCGAAATGTTGTTGTTACTGTTTATCTTCTTCTTCATTTTACCTTGCATCAAAAACAAAGGGCAAAACATAATTGATGACATGGAAGAATGATTCGAGTACTAAGTGACAAGCTGGCAAAAGAAGACATCATACAAGCCCCTCATTGGTTGAATCCCGAAAGGTCTGACACGTAAGATATGAAAAGAAGCACACGAGGACATGGAATTTTGCACTAAAATGAGTACAAACGAAGCACAAGTGCTCTGACACACGGAATGCCATGTTGGCAATCCGTGTGATCAAATCTAATCCAACGACTCAAAGTTAGGATCAAATGATTGGCAAAAGTGAATGGGTGAGATCAAAGGGAGCGTATAACAACCTGAAGGCCTAGAAG
>BQNB010209482.1:0-10335 GCA_026074375.1 Tanacetum coccineum
AACCTTGTTTGATAATATTGCTTTCTTATTATTCCGATGTGCATTCAATATTATCTGTAAAACTAATCCTAGTTGAGCTCTAATCGATCTTATCAACCATCATAGTATATATGTAGTATAATATAGACATGTATACATGTCATGAAAACATATAGCATAACCAACTAATGCAACTCAATAGTGTATGTGTCCCGTGAAAAACTTTTGTATGATGCAATGTTTGAAAATGGTTATAGTCCAAGTAAAAATATTTGACCCGGTTCTCTATAACCTAGGCTCTTGATGTCAATCTGTAACACCCCCAAAATGGGTCGCAGCGGAAATATGGGTTGACGAGTGTTACTTCATAGATCAATAGCACAAGATATGAGAACGACCTCTATATGAGTCGTTAAAATTGATACATTGGATTAAATAAACTTGTTTGTTACAATAGCCCGAAGCTTGAATTGTTCATCCATGAAAGTAAAGATTTTAAGACATAACAAATATCCCCAAAACGTAATGCACCCAAATCTTTTATAGTAATGACTCCAAAATGGTGACCACCAATGTATCCTTGTTTCTTGTACCTTATTGACCTGAGAAAAACATGCTTTAAAACGTCAACATAAAGTTGGTGAATTCACAGGTTTAATAAATGTATAAAATAGGACCGCAAGATTTCCAATGAAAGACATGTAACACATACAATATCTCAAAAGTAATTACGAAGTGCACTAAGCTCATGACACCGAAGCTCGACATCTATGTATGCAATTTAATGCACGTAATGTGCCCGTGTAGATGTTCAAACCCGCAACATCCAAATTGTTCCGACATGTATACGTTCGTTGTTTCAGTACATTCGAAACTGGTGAGCGCTACTCACCCGAACGGGGATGTCAATCCCAAATAGATCTATTCATAACATTCACGCTCGCTAACTAGCAATTGACAGTTCATGATAGTGGGCAATAGTGGGTTTAGCTACTTAGGCCAACTCGTAACTTGTTTAAAAGGGTACTTGCGTCCAAATGTAAAACGATGCATGTTTCTCACCCCAAAGTTGTAAAACAATATAATTGTATAAAAGCGGGGCTATGAACTCACCGTAAGTGAATGATTGATTATTTAAATCGAATAAGTGAACCGTCTCGGCAATCCGAATGCAACCTAATTAATTATAGGTCGTATAAGTATAATGTATTTCATATAAATAAAACATCACATGTCATATAGTTACACCACCACCTAATAGTTTTTATTAAATCTTTAAAGTTAAATTAGTAATTAACTCGTGCTTTGTTAAATAAAAGTATGTGTATTTGTATCCGTAAAGAAAATATTACTTTTCGTTTACTAATGTACCATTTGTAAAACTTGCATATCCTAACTAACTATTACATTTGTACTACCCGGACTAACTATAACATTACCAGTAGTAACCATTATTGTACTACTAGGAGTAACTAATATGCTACCAGTAGTAATGACTATAGCTACCAGGAGTAACTAATATGCTACCAGTAGGAATGACTATATCTACCAGTAGTAACTATGAATACAATATTCGTAACATATATGATTAAATGTTTTTATTGAATTACATAATGATACTTCATTATTAATTTAATTGTTTTATAAAAATAATGTAATAAAGTAAAAATAGTGCGCGTGATTTTTAAAACCTCATATCTTTATCGTTTTAACTCTGATTTATACGTTTTTTATGTCCACGACTTCGTATTAAGAAAATCTTTCAAAATATTACATTTATAAAAATTAAACCTCTGATGAACAGTAACAATTACTGTTCATAACAGTTCTTAAAAACTGTTTTTATGTAATTAATTATATGTAACTTATAAAGTACGTAACTTGTTCATTTTAATTCCGTTTCTCGAGTTTCTTATGCCCTTGGATTCGTTATGGAAAGTACCATGTTTATAAAATATTTATTTTTATATCTCAGATTCGAAACAGTAGGTATGTGTATAAAATAACTTTTATAAAATCACTTTCATACGTTTAATTAACGTAACTTGTAAATGTCATATCTTTTTCATTATAAATCCGTTTTTCGAGTTCTTTACATGCTCACGATCCTTGTAATGAGTACTATTTTAATAGAATATAAAATGTATATGTTAAGTGTCGAATTCCAACAGTAGGTATTTACAAGTTAATTAGGGTTTTTGATTAATAAAGTAAGTTTTATAATTATCTTTATTTAGGAACTTTGCACTATTATTTTACCAAGTATTATACCATATGTTATACATATAATAAGTACTTTACTAGTCCGTAACACTTGTTCAAATGAAATCCATGTCCTTGTGATCTTTTGATACTTAAGTTTGTAAATAAACTTTTAACCTTATTTAATTTGTAAATCATTCACATAATTTATTTAACACTTTTACTAAGCATGTCTCTTTATTTCAAGTATTATTTTGCTATATACAACATAGAGTTCGAATTTAGTAAGGTCTTAATTACCTTATATAACACAAAAATGTATCTAGGTGGTGATTAACATATACAACAAGTATGTACACATAAGATAATGAATGAATAAACATGGAATACTTTAAATAGACCTTTTAGTAGATGAGTAGGATGAAGAACACAAGATATAAACCCTAACCAAGCTTCCAAAATCAAAACCCTAATCAAGAAAACCCTAGATATGTTTTCTTGATAAATCCTTGTCAAACCCAAATCCAAGCTTGCTAACACCTTGAGTACCCTTAGATATACTTGGAATGAACCTTAGTATGTTTGGAATGCCTTAGAAAATCAAAGATATATGAAACCCTAAATGCAAAAAGTATGCCGTGTGTTTGGTTATGAATTGGAGAGAGTTGTGTGCTTTGATTTGCTTGCATAAAAGAGTAAGAGTTAGCTTACATAGGACTTTCCTTTTATAGTGTGCAAGAAACCCCTAACAACCTTAAAATGAAACCATAGGGTGAAGGTGGTTTAAAGGACAAGTCAAAAGACCTCTCCTCCTCCCTATGCCAACCCACGGCTGAAAATGGGGGAAGGGTACACTTGACATGCCAATTACTAGATACATGGGCTTTAGGGTACAAAGGTGTAAGTTACAACTTGTAGACTTTGAGTTAGTGGGAGTTTTGCACTTATTTCTTGTGTGACCACACTAGGTCCGGTTTGGAGGGGTTATACATAAATAAAATAAGTAAATTTTGGCTATTGGGTATAAAAGTGTGTATTTTTTTGAGTGTAGATGGGTAAAGGTGCTTCCGGGTATGACCGAATGTAATTTATTGCGAAACGTAAGCGTTTTACGTAATCGACAAAAATAAATTATGAAAAGTTATAAATTATACTCCTAATAATCATATAACACTTGCTTGATGTAAGCTTTAATTTGTTTGGTGTCCGTTTACATTGAATGTTGATTTTTAGTTTACGCGATTTAACTATACGATAATAATTAAAAGCGAACGCGTAAAACTCTAAAAATAAATAATTGAATTAATTAAAGTCGTAAATAACCTGAAAATGAGAAATGTTACAAAATTAGTTTCCTCCCTATTTCAAAAATTAACCAAGTTTAATATTTTGAAAAGGTATATACACTATTTTTCAAAGATACGTCGACTAGAAGTGTCCGACATGAAAAGAAAAGATAGAATACAAGTTTTACGTTAAAACGAAACTCATTGTTTTGGACAATAAGTAGTATTTTGTATTTCTGACCGACTGATGTGCTATCGTGTAGGGTTGTAGTTTATGATAGTTCAAGTTTTAAATTTATATTTTGCCGACTTTACCTAAAACAACACGTTAATATGCAGTGTACCCGGTCAGATGGAGTTTCATGGTAAGTAGGGTGTCGATCACTAAGAGAGAGAACTAATATTTTATTTTATCAATATTTTGGTTAACTAAACTAAATTAGATTAAACTACGTTAATTCTATTCTATGTTAAACCTATGCTAAACCTATGTTAATCCTAATTCTAACGGATAAGGGGGGTTTCAGCCTGAGAGACTAGCACAGGTTTGTGGTAACTTAGATCAACTTAAGACACAATAACACACGTAAGCAGACAAACAAAAGATAGAAGAGCGGTCTAGCCAAATATAAGAAAACTATATTAACCATGATTAATCCAATTAGAACGTTGGTTTGTTTATTTAGTGCAATGAATATTTATCTCTAGGCGGCATATCATTCTTAAGACTTAGGCCTTACTTCTTCCTAAGACCTAGACACGTAGACATCTGTCACAATTAAATGCATCCACATAAAGCATCCTATTTGCTGATTATAATATATCTTAGGGATTAAAGCAATGGTGATCTTGTTAAACCTTAGCTCATAGAGACTTTACCCATTTACTGCTTAATGGCAATTTATATACTAGTAGTCCACTAGCCAAGTCTTTACCAATTGATTAATAACGTACTCATTGATCCCAAGGGTCACCTTCCGGTCCAACTAAGCTCACTAATCTAAAGGCGAAGATAGGTCATTATTTGTGATCCTATTGGTCTAGATATATAAATCACTATATGGAGAGCCATCCCAACATCTAGCTAATGTGGTCGGTATCACTAGATCTAGTTGATTGATAGGTCGCATACAAAAGCACGTAAACAAGTATAAATTGATAAACACAAACAAGCAATCAATGATAAATTAAGCATTCGAGATAAATAAACCAAACATTCAAATCTTCATAATAATGGCTAATACCTAAGGGTATTAGCCCTCAAACGTCATAATCAATACAAGATTAATAATTCAACCAAGGTAAACTAACCGAGTTAAACGAATGATACCAAAAATCCAAAAGATTACTAGAGTATAGAAGATTACAAAATGTTTCCTATGGTAATGAGTAAGCTTTGGCATGAACACTTTCGCTCTTTTTGAAAATCGACTTTTGTGGTTAAGGTATCAAAAATATGATCAAGCACACTAAAAACCCATTTTTAGGTTTCTATTTATAGGGTCTGGAATTTGGTCGATACGACGTATCGAAAGTATTGGATACGGCGTATCGGGGGTTTCTTGGAGTAGGGACCACGTTTGATATCTTCTAGAATATTTTATTACTTTAAATTGAATACGGCGTATAGACTCCTTCCAGATGTGGCGTATTGATCTTTATTCCTTCATGGTCTTTTGTGAAGTGCAAGCACAGATACGTCGTATCTTCCTAGAATATACTCAGTTAAGCCTCAAAAGCTTAACTAAGTTTGGAATCTCACTTAAATCTCACCCCTAAATATACCTCAGCTTAATGGATGATAAGCTAAACCTGGATGGGATTATAGACCTTACCAGCTTATCTCTAACTAACTAGAGCCTAATTCCTAAGCCTGTTGGGAGCATATGAACCCTATTATTGGAGCAAAAGGGAAATTGTAAGTTTCACTTTCTATTGCATATTTTAGCTTATTTCCTTGTTAGCTTATAGATCTGCTTATTGTGGCTTAATTCTGCTTTAGTTGTGCTTAATCTAGTTTTTATTAGCTTATTGAATTTAGCTTGTAGCCTATATTATTCTATTTTAAGTTCTTCTTTAGTTTTCATAAAAACTGTTTAAAAATCCAAAAATATTAGCATAATCTAGTAGCTTATTGTTATTGCTTATTTAATAGTTGAAATTTTCTCAATAAATCTTTTATAAGGTAATTAGTATCTGGTATTTGAAGTTTAAGCTTTAGAACTAAGTTTTAAAAGCTAAAAAATGGTTTTAATCTTACTAAAGGAGTGTTTGGCATAAGGCAGCACTAACACTTGTTAGTGCTGTCAACAGTTTTTTGTTCCTTTAGATCAAGTTTAATGATCATTTAAGAGTTTTTAAGATCAGGTTTTGAGGTATGTGTTAAGCTAAATTAGGTTTTGATAAGATTTTTAATAGGATTAGTGAATCTGTGACCATAAGTTACAGATTTTAAGCTTGTAGGTGTTGATTTTTGAAAACTAAGTTTTAGTGCTTGATTTGGTGTTAAAGTATTTTTAGAATGCAGTAAAATCAAGTGTTAGTAAGTGTATTTTTGTAGTGTGCAACTTTTGGTAATAGCTGTCAAGTGCATCAGATAGGTAGAACAGTTTTAAGCTATTTCTTATCTTAAAATTCAGTTAGCTTAAGTAAGTTTTAGCTTTTGTAATTTGGTGCACAATTAGTTCATAGGTCATAATTAATAAGTTAGGGCTTATTTTAGGTTTAATAGCTTATTTACACATCTGTTTTAGGCCTGTAAATTAGACTTTAATGTATTGAATAAAAAATGAAAATCCATTAAAAATTAAACGGTCTGAACTAGCTTTTTCTTTTAACCTTTTCTTAGCTTATTTGATTTTTAAAATACTTTTTAATTGCTAATTTAGATAATTTGAAGTAGAAGCTTTAAGGTTTTATAAGTCACTAATCATAAGGTTCTATTTAAGGGCTTAAAAATAAGCTCAAAAGTACCTTCTTGGTCTGCCTGTTAACTAGATTTTAGCTTATAAGCTTATCTGTTAGTTTGAGATTGTGGCTTATTAGGTTGGCTTAATTTGGATTTGTCATTGCTTATTAAGTTGGCTTTAAGCATTTAAAAGCTTATTTGGCTAGAAGCTTTAGCTTATTAAAGCTTTTAGCTAAAACAGTTTAGCTTATAAGCTTCATAAGTTTAAAAGACAAACTGTGGCTTTTAAAAGCTTATTACAAGCTTAATTTTAAGTTTTGAAATTTTTGCTTTTATAAAATTTGGTTTTTAAGCCTGTTAGAAGATTTTGCAAAAAGAAATTTTGAAAAAATAAAAACATATAAGGGTATAAGGAAGCCAAGGGTGAGCAAGACTCGAACCCCTGACCTCGACCTTAACCCTTATACGTTTTAACACTCACCCATAAACCACTGCGCCCTTGGGACTTTTCTGTCCTAGTGGGTTTGCACTTGATATTTAACCTCATTTGTTTTAGTTTTGCTTATCAGCCTTTTTAGCTTATTATCAGCTTATTCGTTCAGCCTTTTTCCCAGTTTTTATTTTTCTTAGGTTCTTCATAGCATTAAGCACTTTTCCTAATTTTTTCAGATTTTAGTTATTAGTTTGCTATTTTTAATGATTTAATTAGATTAAATCCGTTTTTAATTCATAATAAAAAATATATATATATAATTCTTTTTCTGAAAATTATTTTTAGTCATTTAGGATTTATAAAAAAATAAAGAAACATTTTTAGGGTTAAATTTTAATAGTTTAGGTATTTAGTCGCGTTTTTTAGAATCCCGTTAACGTTTTTAGTTAAAATCTTTAATTGCCTAATTTGTTTGCTTGCTTTTAGTTTCATTTGTGTTTAATTTTTAGAAGTAGAAATCAAAATTCAAAATACTTGATATTCAAGCATCAAACTAAATACTTCTATTGTGAAATTCAAATACACTTCTCGTTCGGGATAACACACTCGGGGAAATATACCTATGTTTGTCCTCCAAGGCAATTGTATGTTTTAACGGGGAAACTTACAATACTATAATTAGTTTTGATGATATATAGGAATATATATTTAATTATATATAGACTATTTGGATCGAATCAAATTTTTGGCGCCGCTGCCGGGGAGAGGTGTACGATTTTCGCGAAGTATTTGATTAGTGTTTGAAGACCCTTCCTCGTGAAGTTATCGCTTTCAATTGTGAATATTTTCTTTTTATTATAAAAAATATAAAAATAAATCAAAAATAAGTTTTACACTTTTAATTTAATTTTTCTTTTAAGTATAAAAAAATACCAAATAATTTTTTCTTTCTTATTTCTTAATGTTTCATTTTGAAAAATCTAAAATATTCTTCTTTATCCTCTTATTTACCGTTAATTCTTCGACATTTCCTTTCCGTATAACAATTTTGTTTGCTCAAGGTGTGAGGACCGTTTTAAAAACGGTGTGAAATTGTCCATGTTGTAAGCATTGTAGATCCGAAACGAGTATGTCTATGACCCAAATCCTTTTCCTACAATAATACACCCGAATTTTTAAATCAAACCTCCACAGCCCCCGAACGAGACATACTTTGTACGAATTAGTGGAAACGATTCACACCTGGTTATGATTGTCCCACCAACGGTTCCCTAGCTTGTCCTATGAAGCAGGAACCGAGCTACAATCAAAACTATAGTGATAACTCTTATCCACAAAATTCACCTAGTTTTCCACAACAATATCTTTGCTGTAAAAGCTGTGGGGGTCCTCATGAAAGTTTTCAATGTCAACCGATGAATCAAAACTACTTTGAGCTTAATCCTATCTATAATCTCCTAGCTTTATTTTTTTCGGTTTTGAGACCAAACCCCCGCAGATTCAAAAAATCATCAAGACTTAAAATCAACAAAGGATAATGATGTACATAATGATGGGAAAAATAGAAAGTACAAGAATAAGACTTCTCAAAAATGATACAATCATTTTGTGAAAGTTTCTTCAACAAAAGCAAGCGCTGAGGTACGATCAATCACCCTCCTTTAAGAAATAATCTCCAAAAAGGGAAGATCTAAGCAGCATATAATTAGATGAAATGTTCTAAGTTTTAAGTAACGACTTACAGATTAAAGATTATTGTAATGAGAAAATTGATATTCATTTTAGAAGGGAATGTGAAAATATGATTGATGAGCTTAAAGGTAAATTCAATGGAATGAGTATTGATATTAATAAAACGAAAGAGCTTCAGCGTCTAGAGAAGGTGGCTAATCTTAGTACTTATCCTTCGCAATATTTCAAATCTTTTTGCTATGATGACGATGATGACAGAAAGGGATGTCGTCCCAACAAAAGAAAAAATTCTTTAAGGATGTTAAGCATTATTTTTGGGACGACCCCTACTTATTTTGAATTTGTGCAGATCAAATGATTAGACGATGTGTTTACGGCTAAGAAGTTGTTGATATTCTCACGGCTTGCCATAATGGACCCACCGGGGGTCATTATGGTGCGAACTACACCGCTAAGAAAGTCTTTGATTCTGGTTTCTACTAGCCAACTATTTACCGAGTTCCCCTTGACTTGGTCACACGGTGTGACGCTTGTCAACGTCAAGGCAAAATCTCACAAAAAGAAGAAATGCCTCAAAATGTAATTCAAGTATGCGAGATCTTTGACGTATGGGGCATCGATTTTATGGGCCCGTTCCTGTCTTCTCGAGGGAACAAGTACATTCTCGTGGCCGTTGATTACTTGTCTAAATGGGTTGAAGCAAAAGCTCTCCCCACTAATGATGCCCGAGTTGTTGTTAAATTCTTGAAATCTCTTTTTGCCCGATCTGGAACTCCTCGTGCTATAATTAGTGATCGCGGTACCCATTTTTGCAATGACCAATTTACAAAGGTCATGCTTAAGTATGGAGTTACCCACCGTCTTTCTACCGCGTATCATCCACAAATAAGTGGACAAGTGGAGGTTTCAAATCATGGTTTGAAACGTATTTTAGAAAGGCCCATAGGTGAAAATCATGCTTCATGGTCTGATAAGTTAGATGATGCTTTATGGGCCTTCTGTACCACTTTCAAAACACTCATCGGGTGCACCCCTTATAAGCTCGTGTACAGAAAGGCTTGCCATCTTCCTATCGAACTTGAACACAAGGCCTATTGGGCCTTAAAGCATTGTAATTTTGATCTTAAGACCGCGGGTGATCACCAGAAAGTTCAAATGAATGAATTAAATGAACTTCGGGATCAAGCATACGAGAACTCTTTAAACTACAAAGGAAAAACGAAGAAGATTCATGACTCTAAGATTAAGAACCGCGTTTTTAATGTTAGTGATCGGGTTCTTCTCTTCAATTCTCGATTAAAGATTTTATCGGGCAAGCTTAAAACCCGTTGGACTAGACCATTCACCGTTGCTCAAGTTTTCCCTTATGGTGCCGTCGAGTTATCTCAAACTGACAGACCAAACTTCAAGGTGAATGGTCATAGACTTAAGCATTATTTTAGAGGGGACATACCACCAATGCTTGTTCCGGATCTCCAAACCTTCCCCATAGACCACTAAATTCGGGGACCGAGTCAGGCTCGTAACTCAGTTAACATAAACAAGCGCTTCGTGGGTGGAAACCCATTCTTATCCCTAGTAATAATATATTAGTATAATAATCATGAATAAGTGTGATGTGAGGAGGCTCGCCTTTTCTTTTCTCGTGTTTCGTGTTTTGTGGTTTATGTCCATGATTGCCCTAATTTTTGAAGACTCTCGTGCTCGTGGTTTTTTCCATCGTCCACTTGATCTTCGATCCTTAACATGCTTATATATGGGAATCCGATATCTTAGATCTTATTGATTTACGTTTATCTATTAGCATACTTAATAAACGGCTTTAGATTTGCGTA